>NQII01005937.1:26148-170727 GCA_002778355.1 Clitarchus hookeri
GTTTTATTATTATTCCAAAAGGGAAAAGGAAAGCGGTTATCTAAACAGGTAAGAACCGATTGATTAAATAAAAAAGAAAGGAAACGAAAACAATGATCAGGTATTGACCTAAAGCTGTGCCACGCGAATCATAAAAATCTGTAAGTGAATTCCTTATAGATGAATGGGTTGGATCTTTTGAATCTAAACACACTCTTGTTCACAATTGCTGTTAATATACTCGATCTAATGTGAACAGATACTCGTTAGCATGTGACTGAAGATAACATCTGAGCCAACTCCCCGAATGCTCAGGATCAGCCATCTGCCGAAGAACTGGAGCACTGCCGAGTACTGTCGATTCGACACCAAGTAACTCCCTCTCCGTGCCCGCATTTCCCATTTAATACACATAGGGCTAAAATAAACATTCATACTTTGCTATTGTAAGTTTTTTGTAAATACGTATTGTCGAGGTCCGTACCCTATATTGTTCGGCACCACGCTATGTTGCGAAGTGCTTCGCCGTGCAAGCAAACAACCTCAGACTTGCCGACAACAAACACCGTCTACGTACTTTTATCAAATTCATCCTAAATCAACATGCTTGTTTCACTCTTCGCTCAGAATACTGGTCAACAATTATAAACCCTTTCTTTTGATTGGAAAATAACAAACTCCGTAAAGCGTAGGTGTAAAACGAGAGCACTTAGGGATTTGCATAAAAAACTAAAAGTTGCGTTACCAGTATAAATAGTTAACCAACACCCATTCGCATATGTATGCGAGTAAACTTGATGAAGAAGACCCTATTCTAAGACTTAGGAAAAACAAGTGTGTAAGAAAACTATTTTTATTTCCATTATTTTGAAAATAAGTCTCTGTGAACCATTTGTATAATATCCGTTTGTATGGTGAGTCGTTTTTATCGTCTCGGTTATGTAGTCAGTGACATTTTAGTAACTTTTTAGTGTGGAATTACTAATGTTGGCAGCCCTGTCGTGCCAACCAAACGTTACGAGGCATGAACGTTTGTATATTTTAAATTAATCAACCATTTGTATAATCTTTATGTATTAACTTCCAACAGGTTGTAAAATTGCAATTTTAATTGGTATTTTATTTAGATTTATATTTTGTATATATATTTGCATTTAAATTATTGCATGAGCGTTGTTTTACAATATAGTGTGTTCCATTTACTAGCCGCTAGGTGGGGGGCTTATCGCGTCTTTGTAGGGTGTTTGACGGCGTTGCGCGCTGGGCCGGAGAGCGCTCAAGTCCGCCGCGCGGCAGTTAGGCCNGCGTTGTTTTACAATATAGTGTGTTCCATTTACTAGCCGCTAGGTGGGGGGCTTATCGCGTCTTTGTAGGGTGTTTGACGGCGTTGCGCGCTGGGCCGGAGAGCGCTCAAGTCCGCCGCGCGGCAGTTAGGCCGGCCGTTTCACGACGCCGCCCGCATACTAAGATGGTAGGCATCATCCCGATGGCGATTAAGTTATTGTGTTCGGTGCCTGACGCCCTTCCTTGAATTGTACATTTGGAGGCACAGTTCATTTTAGTCTGAACGGAAAATATGAAGTGGACAGACATTCATGTTACGGCCTGCTACGTTTGTTTTTCCTTGCTGATGCAAACATCGCTCGAATTGAAGCGGACCTCGTCCTACCTCAGCTGGGGGTCGAGGTGCTACGTTGGAAAGAGTTCTACTACGTCGCAGTAGGAGCTGCGCAGACTGAACCAGTCGTTCTGCAGGGCCTTGTTCTACAACACAGAGCTAAAAGATACGGCGTCGACGTGCTTTTTGTTGTGCCAGACTTGCGGGCACGTTTTCATGTCGCTTTTGTGTGCCGAGACGTTAATGAAATATTGCAGTCAGTAAAGAAAGTACGTCCTAAGCTCTCCGCCTGGCTGGCCCGTGCTTTATATACATTTGTAGATAACCCTGTAATGAAAATTATTACTGAGGAGCAGATGTACTGTAACTAGTAATTTATTTGACAACAAAGAAAATTTATTTTAAATTATTATAATTTATCTTTCCACGGTAGTTACTACTTTTACATTTATTAAGAAAACTCCCAATTCTTTCATCAAACGAAAAAACCAATCTGCATTAAGTATGGGGGGAAATATTTTTTGTACAATACGTTGACAAGAGAGGTACTGTTGATTCCTCCTGTTCTACTTAGGCGGGTGGTTTCAATGGCCTACCACAGTAATACNCGTTGACAAGAGAGGTACTGTTGATTCCTCCTGTTCTACTTAGGCGGGTGGTTTCAATGGCCTACCACAGTAATACATGTTCGCCAAATTTGGCGAGAATCGGTTGTTTCCCCCGATATTACATAAAAGTGACAAAATCTTACAAAATAGCGGATAAAGGATTTGATGGTCGCATATATGCTACTGCCAGTATTCAAAGTTTAGTTAAAATTGGTTACTTGGTTTCGTTCCTATAGCATACTAAAAAAAAAACTGTTTATATGACCACCATTTTAAAAATAAATGACTCAGTTGAAACATATCTTGTTTGCAGAATTTATAAAATTTGTTTCCTGAGACAAGAGGAAAATATTATATNATAAAATTTGTTTCCTGAGACAAGAGGAAAATATTATATTTGATGCGGTGCTATCTTTCAAAATGGTGGACAAAATATGCTATGCATTAATATTTGTGATGCTTGTGAATGATACTTTCAGCATACCAACTTTTGTCAGAACTCTTGATAATGGTATGATATAAATATCAAAGTACCCAAAATAATTATATACCACCATGTTGAATATGTGTATCTTATAGGGGTGGATGTGGGAAGTGTAGAGTTGGTGAGTGTGATGAGTGGGGAGTGGGGATTGAAAGAGGTAACGAGGTTATGTGACGAAGGACGAGGAGGAAGTAGGTTAGAGTGGAGATGGGAGGTGATGTGTGTAATGGGGGTGAGGGGTGGTTAGGGTTGTGATGTTGATGAGGGGGTTTGAGGGGGGAGGGTACATGGTTATATATTGGTTGAGGTGCGGTTGAGGTGTGTTGGTAAGGTGGGGTGATGGTAATAGGTTTTGAATGTTAACGTTTGGAGGGTAGGGCATACCTCTTAAATCCAATATAATGGTTTTGACAGTGGGTTACATAATCGATATATCACGATCGTATGCGGCTTGAAAAGACGAGTCCGGTGATATATAACACTCAAAACTAATGCCTTTTAATGTTTTAATTATAAACATATATTTAAATTTAAATTTAAAAAAATTTAAATAGTTTTATTTTATCGGCTTCTAAGATTTCTCATTGTGGCTGTTGTTGGGGATACCTTAGCCAAAAAGAGGAATCAATCAGCCATATTGAGGAGCAAGCACTTTTTTCACAAATTTTTGGAAATCTAGGAGCGATTTTTAATTGGTTGCGGGGNNNGGGGGGGGGGGGGATTTCAGGGTAAAAAGTGATTTTTGGGCAAAACAATTAATTTCGAAAGTGGTTTTTGCAATTAAACAGGCACGTTTGTCGATAACATGGCCATCTCAGGTTACCGGCCGCACCTATCAAGATGGCGGAAAACTCCTACCTCCTGATGCATGATGCATGCCCCAAAGTCGCCATATAAACACTACTCCTTTCCTCCATTACTTTTATGATGGTAATTATAATGTATATGAAAGAGTAATTTGTCTAGTGATGAAAAGTCTGAGCTTGTCGCCTTTCAGTGCAGGTTCATGGTAGTGAGGAATGAATGTCGGGTTAACCGCAGTCGTCTTCAGTAGCATATTTATCGAACCATCAATATCCTTGCCACCTTCTTGAACTCGCTTGCAGTCTTATTTGCCATAGAGTGGCAAGTCTGGCCGGCTGGGTAGCCACTGGTGTCCGAATAGTCCAACATTTCTTCACCTGCAGTCGTGTATCGTGGGGAAAAGTTNGGCCGGCTGGGTAGCCACTGGTGTCCGAATAGTCCAACATTTCTTCACCTGCAGTCGTGTATCGTGGGGAAAAGTCGTTGGTTCGAACCACGTGCACAGAGTCCGTTTATACTAACTCCAAATTGCTGCCATACAGAGTCTTCACAACTTTATAGTATAGTGGAACCAGTAAATAACTGTCAAAGACGTTAGTTTAAGAATTAAAAAAGGGTTTAAAATATCTTACTCAGATATTTCTAAAAAATATTTGGTAGTATACGAATCCTTACATTCCCAAGGATCTGCACGAACCCTGTAGGTAATTAAGAAGAATAATTGAGAGAAATTAATGTTTTATTATTATTCCAAAAGGGAAAAGGAAAGCGGTTATCTAAACAGGTAAGAACCGATTGATTAAATAAAAAAGAANTTTATTATTATTCCAAAAGGGAAAAGGAAAGCGGTTATCTAAACAGGTAAGAACCGATTGATTAAATAAAAAAGAAAGGAAACGAAAACAATGATCAGGTATTGACCTAAAGCTGTGCCACGCGAATCATAAAAATCTGTAAGTGAATTCCTTATAGATGAATGGGTTGGATCTTTTGAATCTAAACACACTCTTGTTCACAATTGCTGTTAATATACTCGATCTAATGTGAACAGATACTCGTTAGCATGTGACTGAAGATAACATCTGAGCCAACTCCCCGAATGCTCAGGATCAGCCATCTGCCGAAGAACTGGAGCACTGCCGAGTACTGTCGATTCGACACCAAGTAACTCCCTCTCCGTGCCCGCATTTCCCATTTAATACACATAGGGCTAAAATAAACATTCATACTTTGCTATTGTAAGTTTTTTGTAAATACGTATTGTCGAGGTCCGTACCCTATATTGTTCGGCACCACGCTATGTTGCGAAGTGCTTCGCCGTGCAAGCAAACAACCTCAGACTTGCCGACAACAAACACCGTCTACGTACTTTTATCAAATTCATCCTAAATCAACATGCTTGTTTCACTCTTCGCTCAGAATACTGGTCAACAATTATAAACCCTTTCTTTTGATTGGAAAATAACAAACTCCGTAAAGCGTAGGTGTAAAACGAGAGCACTTAGGGATTTGCATAAAAAACANCTTTTGATTGGAAAATAACAAACTCCGTAAAGCGTAGGTGTAAAACGAGAGCACTTAGGGATTTGCATAAAAAACAAAAAGTTATGTTACCAGTATAAATAGTTAACCAACACCCATTCGCATATGTATGCGAGTAAACTTGATGAAGAAGACCCTATTCTAAGACTTAGGAAAAACAAGTGTGTAAGAAAACTATTTTTATTTCCATTATTTTGAAAATAAGTCTCTGTGACCCATTTGTATAATATCCGTTTGTATGGTGAGTCGTTTTTATCGTCTCGGTTATGTAGTCAGTGACATTTTAGTAACTTTTTAGTGTGGAATTACTAATGTTGGCAGCCCTGTCGTGCCAACCAAACGTTACGAGGCATGAACGTTTGTATATTTTAAATTAATCAACCAATTGTATAATCTTTATGTATTAACTTCCAACAGGTTGGAAAATTGCAATTTTAATTGGTATTTTATTTAGATTTATATTTTGTATATATATTTGCATTTAAATTATTGCATGAGCGTTGTTTTACAATATAGTGTGTTCCATTTACTAGCCGCTAGGTGGGGGGCTTATCGCGTCTTTGTAGGGTGTTTGACGGCGTTGCGCGCTGGGCCGGAGAGCGCTCAAGTCCGCCGCGCGGCAGTTAGGCCGGCCGTTTCACGACGCCGCCCGCATACTAAGATGGTAGGCATCATCCCGATGGCGATTAAGTTATTGTGTTCGGTGCCTGACGCCCTTCCTTGAATTGTACATTTGGAGGCACAGTTCATTTTAGTCTGAACGGAAAATATGAAGTGGACAGACATTCATGTTACGGCCTGCTACGTTTGTTTTTCCTTGCTGATGCAAACATCGCTCGAATTGAAGCGGACCTCGTCCTACCTCAGCTGGGGGTCGAGGTGCTACGTTGGAAAGAGTTCTACTACGTCGCAGTAGGAGCTGCGCAGACTGAACCAGTCGTTCTGCAGGGCCTTGTTCTACAACACAGAGCTAAAAGATACGGCGTCGACGTGCTTTTTGTTGTGCCAGACTTGCGGGCACGTTTTCATGTCGCTTTTGTGTGCCGAGACGTTAATGAAATATTGCAGTCAGTAAAGAAAGTACGTCCTAAGCTCTCCGCCTGGCTGGCCCGTGCTTTATATACATTTGTAGATAACCCTGTAATGAAAATTATTACTGAGGAGCAGATGTACTGTAACTAGTAATTTATTTGACAACAAAGTAAATTTATTTTAAATTATTATAATTTATCTTTCCACGGTAGTTACTACTTTTACATTTATTAAGAAAACTCCCAATTCTTTCATCAAACGAAAAAACCAATCTGCATTAAGTATGGGGGGAAATATTTTTTGTACAATACGTTGACAAGAGAGGTACTGTTGATTCCTCCTGTTCTACTTAGGCGGGTGGTTTCAATGGCCTACCACAGTAATATATGTTCGCCAAATTTGGCGAGAATCGGTTGTTTCCCCCGATATTACATAAAAGTGACAATATCTTACAAAATGGCGGATAAAGGATTTGATGGTCGCATATATGCTACTGCCAATATTCAAAGTTTAGTTAAAATTGGTTACTTGGTTTCGTTCCTATAGCATACTAAAAAAAAACTGTTTATATGACCACCATTTTAAAAATAAATGACTCAGTTGAAACATATCTTGTTTGCAGAATTTATAAAATTTGTTTCCTGAGACAAGAGGAAAATATTATATTTGATGCGGTGCTATCTTTCAAAATGGTGGACAAAATATGCTATGCATTAATATTTGTGATGCTTGTGAATGATACTTTCAGCATACCAACTTTTGTCAGAACTCTTGATAATGGTATGATATAAATATCAAAGTACCCAAAATAATTATATACCACCATGTTGAATATGTGTATCTTATAAATTAAAATTGTCGCTACTGGCCACCTGAGTTATACAGGGTGGTGGCCAGTAGTTTATATAGTAAAATTATTTAGGTGCAGACTAAGGGCACCTGAGGTTGTTGCATTAGGGGTAAACAAATACTCATAATCTCCGTTATTTAACACACCAGTATTTTATTGATCTGAAGGTCACATAGGTATTTACACACACTGGCGAGACTGAGCCCCCCCTACTAGTCGTAAGCCTGAAGGGCTGGTGGGTTGAATACTATGCGTCGGGGAAGGTTGTTGAAGTGAGACGTTTCTCTACTTATCTGTGACTGCGGCTTTTGGTGAGTTGTCTTCGTTGGTAGCTGAGGTATGGTGAGTTGGGTGGCCTATTTTAGGCCCTCGGACTGCCTCTCGTTGGCGTGCTGTACTAAATTGGCTTCTTCCTGCGGCTTTGACTGACTCTCTCGGAAGTCCGGGACTGGTTTCCCGGGACTTTTGCTTCCTCCGCGACCTTNTCTTCCTGCGGCTTTGACTGACTCTCTCGGAAGTCCGGGACTGGTTTCCCGGGACTTTTGCTTCCTCCGCGACCTTGGCTGGCGTTTTTTGTAGGAGAGCGCGTCTCCTTGTCTGCGGCTCGCGTTTCTGACTTCCCCACCTCGTAAACTGTCACTACGTTTTCGGAAATGAACTCATAAGTTCTCGGTACTTCTACTGGGTTTGTCTCGGGAATTTACACATGAAGTTTCGGCGGTTCCTGGGTTCTCAACATGGTGACATCACTATTGACTCACTGTTTGACTGACTGCTTGCCTCGTCGCCATACGGCGCACGACTACGCCTTCTCGGGGAATGGCGCCTCTCGGACTGGGGCTGCCACTCGTCTCCAGGAATTTACTCATATTCTCGGCACTGTTCTCGTCGCACGACTGATTACTCCCGTTTCGGCTTCTCCCGTTTCGGCTCCATCTATCTCGTCTCGCGGCTGTACCGCCGAACAACTCCCGTCTCGGCTGGCGATAATTGCTCCCGAACAACTGACNCGCGGCTGTACCGCCGAACAACTCCCGTCTCGGCTGGCGATAATTGCTCCCGAACAACTGACTGCGAACAACTGACTGCGTGGGCTGGGTCCGAACTCCAGCCCAGTGATACGACTGCCTCTCGCCTAACTGCGGTCTCTGTCTCGCATCGCGGCTGCCGAACAACTCCTCATCAACGACTGATTACAACTGACTTCGAATGACTGACCACGACTGTTTGATCCCAAACCCTTCTTCCGCTATATTTAAATTGGCTGTCAGCAGTTTGTCGCGAGAGAAATCGGGAATTTCCCCGTGTACCTCGCACATTTTTTGTGTAGGATTTCGTGTCTCGTCAGCTGCTCGCGTGCTCCAACTGCGGTGGAGGGAGGGTGGGGTAGGATGTTTACAGTGGTTCCTGGGAGCTGTGTCGGCAGTAATTCTCTTGGGGGGTTCCCTTGATTCCTTCGCCGAGGGCTTATATCAGCTAATTCTAGGGACTTACCCACTTTCTCTCAACTTCTGTTTTTCCCCGCAAGTTTCGTTGTCACCTGCCTGCCCTTGCTAACTATAGCAGGGTGTGAATACAACACACTGCCTAACCCCTGTACCCATCATGCGTCAAAATCGCATATGTTAACATGGCCTACTATATTATTTTTTTAACTGTCAAAAATGATGGGTATATATTACGTAGTTCGTAGTGTCAGAGATGTAATGTAAAAGCTTTATTTATTCATAAAGTGATATCTTTCAAAAAGGCTGGCCACAACAACATACCTATCCAAATTAAATATTTACATGATGAACTTTCAAAACACGAAATTGGTTTTAAACTGGTCAAATAATTCCCGTAACATAAAATCAAGTCTAAAATTAAAACAATGGACGCCATTTTTAAGATAAGTATATGGCGTGGTAGAATAGTATAATATAGGCCATTCCCGGTTACTTCACAATTTTCTGAAACCCTGCTTAAGTTCTACTTTTGGTTAGCGATTACGTATCCTTCCTCTACATGTTAACCTTAGCACTGCCATGTGACTAATTCATTTTAACTGTCAAATGCTTTATTTGCTGTGTTCAGCTATTCGAAGAANAACCTTAGCACTGCCATGTGACTAATTCATTTTAACTGTCAAATGCTTTATTTGCTGTGTTCAGCTATTCGAAGAATTCTGTATATTTCAAATACCATTCCGTATGGATGTTCACAATTTAGGTCAGCTTTATGACTTTTTAAGTATTGATGATAGTTCTTACGGTTATTATTTTAAATTGTTAACACATTTTTTATACATGATATAGCACATTACACGTAATCAACGTTAATATTGTTTCGCGACTGTTTTAAACCCTGTTACAACTNAAGGCTGGCCACAACAACATACCTATCCAAATTAAATATTTACATGATGAACTTTCAAAACACGAAATTGGTTTTGAACTGGTCAAATAATTCCCGTAACATAAAATCAAGTCTAAAATTAAAACAATGAACGCCATTTTTAAGATAAGTATATGGCGTGGTAGAATAGTATAATATAGGCCATTCCCGGTTACTTCACAATTTTCTGAAACCCTGCTTAAGTCCTACTTTTGGTTAGCGATTACGTATCCTTCCTCTGCATGTAAACCTTAGCACTGCCATGTGACTAATTCATTTTAACTGTCAAATGCTTTATTTGCTGTGTTCAGCTATTCGAAGAATTCTGTATATTTCAAATACCATTCCGTATGGATGTTCACAATTTAGGTCAGCTTTATGACTTTTTAAGTATTGATGATAGTTCTTACGGTTATTATTTTAAATTGTTAACACATTTGTTATACATGATATAGCACATTACACGTAATCAACGTTAATATTGTTTCGCGACTGTTTTAAACCCTGTTACAACTGCGGGTGAAAGAACTGTAGTATTTAACCGCCTGTTATTTATATATATTGGATTATTTCTTTTAAAGGACGTCCTCAGTTGGAATAAATATTAAAACGAAGGAACAGCCAGTCCTACGAAAAGACAGTAAATTCAAGCCCGTTACTCGCGTTGCTTATATTTTGTATGTAGCAGTGACAAACTTAAAATATATTGGTGAACATGCACACATATTTGCCTACCGTAACTTTTATTTCGCTTATATTTCTATGGATTTCTATTGTTTGGTTTTATAGGTTTATTTAATTATTTATTTGAATTTATTTGACATCTTAGTCTTTGTTGGTATTGTGGCAAACATTAAAATCACATAAATGTAAGCAGGGTCACAATTGTTTATCAAACACCTAGGGAAAAGTTGCGTTGGGAAATATAAAAAGACGTGACTTTCAAAAAATTAATTTCTTCATAAAATCATTTAGCTGTTAAAAGGCATACATTTTCCACGTCCAATTTTTTGCAATCATATACACACTGGCCCGACATAATGTAAATACTGCAATACTCTTTCACACACAGCGGCCACGACACATGTTATAGTATATTTATTTCTGCTGTGGAAAAAAAATAATTATCACAACGTCGTAACTTGCCTAGGTTGGTTTAAAAATCACGTGTACAAAATTGATGTACTGGTCAGTATTTTCCACAAGAAGAGAAATTAACCCTGTGTTCAGTCTCTTTTTCTATGAGTAACACGCCATGTCATATCGCCTGTCACTACTTCTGCCAACTGTGGATTTGTAACCATCCCGCCATTACATCTAAATATATTATAATAAGTATTCAAACAATCAAATATCGTTTCAGTTGCAAATTACAAATTTAAAAATCATATTTTTTGCTTTAACAAGTATACAATATGGTAACATTGAAAACCTGTATAATTTTCCTGCTGCCACTAGCGGTGCAAAACTTTCCGAGAGAAAGAAAGAAAGAACGGGAGAGAGAGTTACAAGCACCGCTCCGNTGCTGCCACTAGCGGTGCAAAACTTTCCGAGAGAAAGAAAGAAAGAACGGGAGAGAGAGTTACAAGCACCGCTCCGCTCCACACTGCCTATTCGTTTCTTCCTCGGACGAAAAAATAACACCATGACACTATGGCCTACGCACCGTAATGTGCGCTTATATTTTTAACTGTAACGATGAAATGTGTTTCCTTCAGTGCTACCTAAAAATTTTAACATATATGAATAAGCAATGTTTCATTTTCAAATAACCTACCTAAAATCTAGGTTAAAACAATATTTTATCTGTGAGCTATTTATTACTAGACATTGCCAACACATTGCTGCTCTCATTGTTTTTAATTCGTATTTAATACGAAATAAATATATTATAATTTATAGAAGATGTTAAGATAAAGTTAAGTTTAATAAAGAATTAAATACTTTAATGTTTATCACTGTGTCATATATTTGCGTTATACAAGTTCTTTAAATCACATGTTGACATTTCACTCCAAGGATTATTTTTCAAAGGTTCGTTTCAAAACATCCGAAGAAACCGTGAATGGACACAGGTCGAGTGTTCTTGCTAATTACTGTTGGCGCTACCCGCCAACTGCGGTATACACAATTGAGCGTAGAGTGCGAGTTATCTCTCTGGCACAAACAATAGACACCTTGGGTGTTGACTAGAGGGTAAACAATAACGTCTCTCAGTGTGTCAGTTTACGAAGTTTATATTTGGCTTAAAAGAACAATACAAACATAGACACCTCCGAGACGGTTCGCTGCAAGTTGTGAGCGTGAAGGGTGGTTTTAAAGTACNGTTCGCTGCAAGTTGTGAGCGTGAAGGGTGGTTTTAAAGTACCCGTGCTAACTGCTGCTGATGTCGTGGGAGGGGGGACGATAGGCGCTGGGGAATGTTCCTTGAGCAACAATGCTGGTGTTCAGCTGTATTTGTAGTTCTAGGTGTTCCGGCGGTAGGTTGAGGTCTGGAAATCTGGGCGGCCTTTCACGGGCCTCGGCTCATTCTTGGCATTGTGGACACAGCTGAGATCTTCATTCTTCTGGGGCTGATCCTTCGGCCTCGATGATGGCTCTCCACGACTAACTTCTCCGATTCTCTTCTCGGTGACATCACGATACGACTGCCTCCAGCAACCTCACAATTTGACTGACTGACTCTTCTTTAGGCGTGGTGCCCCTCATTGAGGACACCACTCGACTCCCGATTTCAGCATCGCACGACTACACACTTTGCATCCCGGCGTGGTGCTCCTGGCGAGCCCCTACCCGACTGCTGCCTCTTGGCATGGGGATTCAACTGTCTACTCACGATACTACTGGTTCGACACGACTGACGNCCCTACCCGACTGCTGCCTCTTGGCATGGGGATTCAACTGTCTACTCACGATACTACTGGTTCGACACGACTGACGCTACTCCCATCACACAGCTGATAAACTTTGTGTCCCGGCACAGTGCTCCGGGAAAGCCCCCACCCATCCACCACCTCTCAGTGTGGGGTATAACTGGTCTACTCACGATACGACTGGTTCGACACGACTGACACTATTTCAGTCACACGACTCACTAACTTTTCGTACCGGCGTGATGCTTCGGGTGAGCCCCCACCTGTCCGCCGCCTCTTGGCACGGGGTATTACTGGCTCCCTCCTTTTCCCGCAAGTTGGCTTTTAACCTCTCTCGATGCCCCCCAGATCCTTACACGTGTCTTACTCATTGGCGGGGGAGGAAAGGGGGTGGCCTTTGGCCATAATGCCAAACACTGTCAGCCCTTCTTCCTTATCCAACTAGAGGTGTGTCAGCGAAAATCTAGCTTATCTCTGCATTACTTTGGTACGTGTCCATGTTATAATGTGTATTGCTTGGGGAGGGAGGGAACCCGTGGCAACTGCCAAACTCTGTCAGCCCTTTTCTTGTGTATCTCATCTCGGCAGGTGTCCATATTCTCACGTGTTTTACTCGGTGCATCGGCGATTTGCTAGCTTAACTCGGCATTACCTTGGCACCCATAAGTCATATTATATTCCATACGTATTTTGTATACATTATTTAGGGTCTCAGAAAAATCCCAATATTATAAAAAAAAAGNGTCATATTATATTCCATACGTATTTTGTATACATTATTTAGGGTCTCAGAAAAATCCCAATATTATAAAAAAAAAGTTTTGTTTTATTAATGCAATTAATTAAACTTGTAGGTTTTAAATTCTCATTTTTATTCAAGTCACTCCATCGAATAAGACTTAATATATGAATTTTTGTAATACATTTTAGAAAGACATGCAAGAAATAAAAAAAAATTCTATTTTAGTATTATGATTTTTTTTGTCTTAACACACATTTTCTCAAGTTACTAGTGATCATTTAAGTAAGTCTCCTTAACAAAGTGGCAGTATTCTATGCAGAGACTAATATTGAATGATAAGAAAATCAAAGTTATAAAATTATACAAGCGACCCGGCCCAGCTTCGCGCGGGAACAATTTAGTTTTTACAGCGATACGCTTATAAATAAATTGGGAAAAGACAATTACAATATTATATGATACTAATTAGTAAACTACTACCATATATCACATACATACATACGCGTCCCGCCTGTCTCCCAGAGAGGTAGGCAGAGATTATGGACCTCTATTTACCAAGATCCTGATATACTTACCTCCATCACTTTATCCACATTCATACATCTCTATTATAACAATATTATATGACAGCGGTTTAGAAAATTTCTTTGTATACAACATTAATTGTTTTGCCCCAGACCGTCAGCACAAAAATATTTCAGTTTGACGTGACACACAAAAGGGCTATGTATAGTTGTCCGTGTGAAAACATGCTCCACTCAAATCCACACCAGCCACATTAAGTGTTTGACCCTGTGCTTATTTATGGTCATTGCAAAACTAACTCTTATTGGAAATTGGACTCTTTTCAAATTAAAAGGCAAATCCGAAGGTAACATTGGTATTTTATGTATTAAAACAGTTTTTCCAGTACCGCAGCCAGTTAGAATGGTACCTTCAATGAGATAACTTTTAAAACTTTTTATTTGCAATAGAGTCCCGTTGCATAATTTAGGTGGATTTATATTTCGGAATAATACTCTGGGAGCTCCAACTTTTAAAATCCGTTTGTGTACCGTTAATGCTCAGCTACTGTAAGTGNCGTTTGTGTACCGTTAATGCTCAGCTACTGTAAGTGCTAGGGTAATTTTTAATACAGAGAAAGCTTCCTTGATAAATGCAGATCATAACATTAAAAACCGCATCTAAATCCTTTTAGTCGTTCTCGAGATTAGCGCAGTCACACAGACAGACACGCGCCAGGGACTATCTTTTATACTATGTATAATCCATTCACGGTATCTTCGATACTTTTGAAAAGAACCTTTGAAAAATCACTCTAGGAGTTACATGTTGAATTGGTTATAAAAAAATTGTATATGGAAAAAGGTTTTGTCTTGCTTTTAGCACTGAAGCACTATATAAATTGGTTGTTTTAAGTTTTAAGTATATATTTTCAATAAATTATAATAATTTGTTAAAAGTCCGTACGAATTAACAACGGATTTTGAAGAAACATGTTGGTTATAGCTGAAAAGAAATAGTTCGTAGGTTAAATATTAATATGTATAAATTTAATGCCGTAATTGTAAAGTTAATATTGCTAAACTATATATTTACATTTTTACGTAGCACTCATGGGTAAAGATTTCACCGTTATTAATTGAAATTAAATAAATTTCAGTTGTTGTCCAGCGGACTCGTACACTCCATCTTGTTCGTTTGGGCACGTTTTTTTCAGAAGTATAACCACGCCATATTGGAGACGCTGAATTGTGGTTATAAAACTAACGTAACACATTCTTTCTACTTACAAGATAATTCTAGGTTAAGATGTAATTTTAGTATTAGCGTTGTTATTTCTGCAGTTTATCAAATAAACGTGCAAAATATAGAAAGGCATTTGAATATTTCCGTTACGTTATTCCCTTCGCAAAGAATGCAAAGGAATCGAATTTTGGTCGCCGCCAACTGATAATCGATTATTTTCGAAAGCTTTTTGTGGAGACCAAGAGATGGCAGCACATTAGCGTTGGTTCTTCAGTGCCAAATGTTAGCCGTGACTCGTCTTTCCGCCGCATAGTGTTGTTTTTATGTTGCAGTGAAGAAGCGCGACAGTTCTTGATGGAACAGAGATGTACCTACACCGCAGGTTTCAAAATGAAAGTGATTTTGTTCGCTGAAGAGTTTGGAAATCGAGCCGCGGGCCGTGAATTCGTAGTAAATGAAACGTTAGTGCGGGGCTGGAGGAATTTTTCTCACTTATAAGTCGCACCCCAAGTTTTCAATAAATTTTTTTTTAAATAAAATGTGCCACTTATATGCGATAAAATACGGTACCATTTATCACAGTGAAATCTTTAACCTGAGTGCTACTTCCAAAAGTTTATTATGTAAAATTTAACTTTTTCCTTACACCAAATATGTAAATAAATCTTAATATAATAAGTAAACTTTAATTAAATTATATAATTAACAGTTCCGATATATACTTCAATCTACCTTTTTGTATGTATTACAATATTTTGCTAAATTGATTAGCATTTTTTAGATATTTGGAGAATTGTATTAAAGTATATGACAGTTAAGATTACATGGCATTGTTTCTCTTCAAAAATAAATTTTGGTAGTTCCCACATGGACACTGTTAACAAAATATTTGACAGTTCCCACATGGCACTGTTTACAAAACGTTTGACAGGTGTCACATGGCAATGTTTTGTTTACATACTGCGGAAGGATACATAATCGGCTCCCTGAAAGTAGATCTTAAGCAGGGCTTCAGAAAATCTTGAAGTTACCGTGAATACATTATAGTGAGAAATGTGTAAAAAATATTTCAGACAACCCATATTTTAGACAATACGCATGCAGGTACATTCTAGCTGTACAAATACATTAACATTAAGTAGACGTAGTAATTTGCGGCTACTACAAAAATCAACTGCTTTATGATTTGTGTGCAGTAAACAATACTTTTCTTAAATTTGTAACAATAACTTAGTTATTTATTCATCAAAAATATGCAATGTAAATTAAAGTGAAGTGTNTACTTTTCTTAAATTTGTAACAATAACTTAGTTATTTATTCATCAAAAATATGCAATGTAAATTAAAGTGAAGTGTGGAATAAATTTCTCTTCCGTTAGCATATGTAACGTATATCAACTATCATTAGTCTATTTGTATTTATCGGTACACTTCCTATTGTAAAGTTTTAGATATTTTAAATAAAATTAAAAAAATTTTCCACTTTTGATTCATTTATAAAATTACAATCTATATTGGTTATGGATATAACAATAGATANTACTTTTCTTAAATTTGTAACAATAACTTAGTTATTTATTCATCAAAAATATGCAATGTAAATTAAAGTGAAGTGCGGAATAAATTTCTCTTCCGTTAGCATATGTAACGTATATCAACTATCATTAGTCTATTTGTATTTATCGGTACACTTCCTATTGTAAAGTTTTAGATATTTTAAATTAAATTAAAAAAATTTTCCACTTTTGATTCATTTATAAAATTACAATCTATATTGGTTATGGATATAACAATAGATAATTAATTAAAAAATATATATGAAATCAAACAATTTAAAACAAAAAAATAAATCATATATCTAGTAGGTAACATAAGTGCAAAGAAATACAATAAATAATTTGTAACTTATTAAACGTATATAACAAACAAATCATTAAAAGCACTTGTTCGCTATATACAAACATTTTTTAATATTAAAATAATAATAAGAATCATGATACAGTATAGAATGTTGTACACCAGAATAAATTATGTAAAGTAGTAAAATAATGAAATCAACAAACAATATAAAACTATTTATACATTTCAATTAAATGTATAATAAAAAAGCTCTTGTATGCTGTAATAAAATTTATCGGACAGTAATGTAAACTTTCAATTTTAAAATGTATTATTTATAGTAAAATATAAGTAGGAATTTGTTAATTAAAAGTGAAGTAATTTATTAATTTAGTCTCATAATTTCACAACAAAAAGTATGCAAACGGAGACACGGGACGCAAAGCAATCGTGCAATATATTTTTCGGTAAACAAGATACTTGTTTTTAATAAAACGAAGTAATTATGTTTCCGGGCAAAAGTTGTTAGCCAAAAAGGTTTCGTTGACGAAATTTACATTTTATTAGATAAACAAGAAAGGTTTCATTACTTTTAAAATGTTGTTTCGCCAATAAATTATTTTATACAAACAACAACATTGCTTGCTTGCTTAAATAGAAACAAGTATTTTGTTGACTCATATAAATTCTTCTTTCAGCATTTTATAAATACGCAGACATCTTGCAGAAGCTATAGGACCAACTGTAAAAACCAGTTTTTTTTGAGGTGTGAACAGAAAGCCATTTCAGACGTCCGTCCCATGTGCCCGCTCTGGACACGTGATTCATCACTCAGTTACGTGCCTTCACAGGTATCAGCGAAGTCCACTTGCGGACAAGTGGCAAGGCCTCTGTCATGTGACGTTTTCCTCTGAAGAGGTCACATTTGTTAATGTCTATTCGCGTCTGTAACTGCACAACATAAAGCTTTCTACTTTATTTATTGTACTGATTTATTAATTATTAGAGGAACTTCTTTCGTGTATTAATTAATGACGATTTCTGCATGGTAGAATAAATTCATGACAAATATTTTGAATACGAAAACGCGCATACATGTACATATAGGCATATTTATATATCGTGGTTCGGTGTTATATATAGAGCAGATGTTTATAAATATAAATATGTGTTTACGAGTGTTTATATATATATATATATATATATATATATATAAATGCATACATTGAAATAAATACAAACATATCGTTTTTGGTTAATGTCTGCACTGGTGTATGGAACCTAATTACATGAGCTCTCTAAATTTCCTANAATGCATACATTGAAATTAATACAAACATATCGTTTTTGGTTAATGTCTGCACTGGTGTATGGAACCTAATTACATGAGCTCTCTAAATTTCCTATCTAAAAAAGTGCTTTTAATATATTGAAATTTTGTTTTTGGTCAAAGCATTAATAAGAATAAATATTTAGTGTAAAATAAAATGAGGGCAGTTCTTGTATCTTCTATAAACTTAATTTTTTGGTCATGTTTCTCTTCGTCAAACACGATATTATATTAACATTTTTCCGTTTTGGGGAAGAAGGTAAAGATGATGTTTTGTCAGCATTGACGATGATACCCATGAACTGGAAACATAATATTATATTCCCTTGTAATGTTATAAAATAATGCATTAATTTTTCGCCGTGAGGAAAGACATATCAGCACACCTTTTGTCCTAGAACGAGTCGATTGAAAGTCAGTAGTCCAACGAACGTAGCAGAGAAAAATACCATGCAGCATAAGGTCAAAAAACTACTCATACAGAAATGCCTTCGTGTCCCATGTTGGATTGCGCGCATAAATTATGTCAAGCCAAAGAAAAGCAAATTGCAGACGAATCCATGACATTTATGAATTTAAGCAATACACAGTTTTTCCAAGAAAGAATGACGCTATTTCCAATCATTATAATTGATAATGAAAATCTTTTACAGCTACCTAACAAATTACAAACTATTAAGTAATTCCTCAAAGTGTCACGCACCGTGTTATAAATGTTCTATGTTCCCTCAACATTTGCACGGAAAACATTAAGACGATAGCTGAGTTCGTCACAAACGTGTCTGAGAGTCATCTTCCACAGAATCTACTGCAGCCATGATTCTAATTCTGAAATCATCCAAGTCAACTGGTGTTTGTGGAACATGAACACGTTCCTTCTCATATCTCGACAGTGAAAAGTAACAGGATGTAGCGTGTAATGTCTGGATATGTTGGGGCCAAAGTGTGTTGTTGCAAGGTAGGTCCCGTGTGGCGTATCCAACGTTGAGACACATTTACAAACAGAAGATCTTAACTCTGCTTATGTGACAGTGCTCCGTTTTGCTGAAAAATTAAATATTAAAAGTCTTCCTTAAGGAGAAGACAATCCTGCAGCATTTTAAGACAGGAATGTTCCGTCACAGTGTTTCCCTAAAATTAAAATGGCCCCTAAACCTTATTAAGAGGTATCACGCCAACCACATTACCTTCTGGTAGGTCTTGTTTATGCTATGCAATTTAATTTGTGTTCGCAAGTCCTAATCTGTGAACACTGTGATGCAATGAATATACTTATCAGGCGCGTTTGTTAAATATTCTCTTGATGTTGCCGTGCAGCAGACGGAGGTCACAAAGAGCATTTATAATAAGGCGAATGAAACTTGAGGAATTATTTATTAGTTTGTAATTTGTTACGTAGCTGTAATGCATTTACATTATTAATAAATTATTTGAAAGCGGGTTGTTTAACCTTTTAAATGGATAATTAGCCAGATGGAAAGGCTAATACAAGTGGGGATTACTTGGTTAATCTTATTTTAGGAAACTAAGGAATTCCCAGGGCAGTCAATTAACTGCACCTCTGGCAACACCTTTCATACTTAAAATTGAAGATTATTTCCTCGTTACCATTAAATTTTATTTTGACAAAACTTCGCATCAATGTTTTATTGGTTGCCCTCAGCAAAGAGCACATGGCCAGTGCAAAACTCATATAAATTTGCAGAGTTACCAATCAACATCTATAACCGACCAAGCTGGCAATAAAACACAAATAACAAATTTACATGTCACTTCTCCAGGCGTCCCAGTGTCGTTTTTTAAACACAGTGTACTATAGAATTAAGGAAGACATACGATAATTCATTAACGTTTTTGGAACTGTTTTTTTTGGTCCGACGCAATTTAGCTCTACAATTGCTTCCTTTTGCCCGTGACGACATCGCACGGTGTGTCAAGTAACGTCAGTTGAACGTTTATTCGACTCAGGCTGGGAAGAAAACTATATTCATTTTGACAGAGTTTGATATACAGTGACTTTCTAAAACATACCGACAAATCTTGGTGGGATATTCCTGAGGTGGAACTAGAAAGATAGAGACAGTCAGCCCATGGCCCAAATCAAACAGCAAGAGCGGTAGACGCTTCCAAAGTTTGAGAAAAACAATTATCATTTATTGTTATATTTAGGAATATGCTCGTGGGAAATAAACAAAGTAATGGTTACTAATTATTTAAACCGTAATCATTAATAAATTGCATGTCGTTTACGTAACCCACCCGTATCAAGTTTAAAGAGGGTGTTGCCAACCTTATTTCTGCCAAGAAAAGTATGTTACAGTTACGATTACCTATTTTTGACTACAGATTACGAAATGCGTGCAAAATTACCAACATAAATGTCTTTTGCGAAAATTATCTAACTCTCGCCTTTTTCGAGTAAAAATTACATGTTTGACTTCAGAGATAAGTGTTACGGCCTGCCAGGTAGGCAACCAGTATTGCTGTCTGTGCGCCGTGCCGTAGTGGAATGAGTTTCCCGGAACCGTGGGTGTGTGGTCCTACATTAGTGAGTTGCACAAATAACAGTTCGGTGGGATTTTCTCGCTGTTAGGAGTATACACATAAGATAAGTACTGAAGTTCCTGCACTACTAGTTTAATGTCGTACCATCGTAAGTATCCTTACAACTAATGTTTAATATGACTGCCACCAACATAATTGCAACAATTAATTTGGGATATGAAAGAATGGCGAAAAAACCCGGTGTATCTTGAACCTTGTGACAGGCAGCCATAATCCAGGGAAAGTTATCTTCCTCCAACTCAATGAGTGTGTCGTACACCAGAGCCTTAACGAGCCCCTACAGGATAAAGTAAGACCAGGAGACGATGCTGGTCACCCAACAGGCTGTTATAATAACCGTCTCTCGTGAATGTCGCTTCAGTAAACAATACAACGGAAGTAAAATGAGGAACTACTGTGCACTGTTGCTGATACCACTGCGAAAAATCACGCCTAGGAGCGGGATCCGCCGGTCCCAATGCCTGCACCTTTCCCTCTTGTTAGATAAGCAGCAGCTGCTCGTGTATAACCCGACAACGTCAACAAAATATCTGGAATGAATGCGGTCGCGGCTCTTTGCCTCGCTTAAGGAAACAGGCTGGAGGCACGGAATGTCTAGCAGGGAAATCGGTGGCGAAAAAATGTAAAACACGTGTATCAAAACTAACAGATAAAAAAGTATGTACACCAGGGAAGAAACGAAAGACGAGTGTGGGCGGAGACTGCAATAGTGACAGTAAAAGCGATAGTTGACACGGTGCCAATACAACAGTAGTAGCGATTGTAGTGAAAAACTTATGGTTCACTTTCAGGAGTCGTAAAACTTAAAATGACATGTTTTAAACGACGGTGATTTTATTAACAGGAAACATTAAAAGTTTTACTGGTGTTTGTAGTGATGTGTAACATAATATGCATGTTTTCAAGTTGCGTATTTTGAGGCGTCGTATTATGTAAAACAATTCACTCTTGTGGGAGACGGATTTCACGCCACATATCTGTAAAGGTATGCCCTCATTAATATTATCTTCTCTGTGGTAACAGTTTCCTCATGTTTCTGTGGTTACAGTTTTGCTCCTATCGATTAGTTTAGACTTAATTTTTTTTTGTTCCATTTTCAGGAAATGTTTTAAATCGTATTTGCAAGCGTGTCAGTTAATGCATTATAAAACATCATAATTAAAAAATAAATCATGATGACAAGGGTTAAAAATTAGAGGTTATGTATACTTAGAACACAATTTATTGTTAATACAAGACAATTATTACTGCGAATAATTTTAGTAGGTCTATCAAATGAATTCAAAATTATTTTTACTGTGTATATTATTAATGTTGCTTTATATTTGTAGCTTGCCCTTTTTCGTTTTTATTGCTTAACACCAGGCAGATGCTTTCCTGTCACCCCAACAACTCTATCTTTATTCATTGAACAATAAAAATGGTCTTTTGATATCAAATTCTTCTTCACCTTGGATGCACATTATAACCAATTCCACTGTGTACTCGGAAAGCATTAAACCATTGAAATGTCATATTACATATGATAAACGATAGGGATACCACACTACTGCCTTGACATTCCCGAATGTGTCGCAGACGGTCCGTAGTAGTTTCTGCTGAGTGAACCTGTCCTCCCCTCCTCGCCTCGCGCGAGGAGTGGGAGAGCTGCACCTTCCCCTCCCGGGATCGCTTGTTACTTTGCTCGCACAATATAACGCGCCATACAGGGGAATGAGACACACCCATTCCACTGTCACCTCTCTACTAGTTTCTCCTCTTCCAATAATAAAGAGCATGGTACCAACCTATCTTTCTCCTGTAGCATTTTCTCATAATGCATGTAACCATTTTTAATTCTTTCCTGTCAAAAGGGGTTTTACGGAGCCTGTGCCAGTTTTTCCCTTTCTCTTCTAGATATAGTTTAACTATAACTACATTAGGGAGGTTTTTCATAGCCGAACTCGGCCATGGGAAACCCAATCCCTCTTTGCCGCGATGCACGTCTCCTTGCATGTTTTTCCTTCCCTTGTAAGCGTAAGGGGTTAGCCCTGAGACGCAATAATCCTGTTCCTACCGCGGACTAATATATAACACTTAGTTTTAGAGTAGGTTGAAAAAAAAANTGAGACGCAATAATCCTGTGCCTACCGCGGACTAACATATAACACTTAGTTTTAGAGTAGGTTGAAAAAAAAAACATTCCACTGTATGGCGCGAGTGGTTGTTGATAGGGTTTCCTTCACAACATTATACCTTTTTTGTTTTCATTTAGTATATCTCCCTAGAGCTTGACATGTTAAATTATGCACAGTGGACACTATTTTCACGTCTGCAACCAAATTCCGTTCTCAAGCGTATTGCGCTAAAGAAGACATGACATGGGNTTCATTTAGTATATCTCCCTAGAGCTTGACATGTTAAATTATGCACAGTGGACACTATTTTCACGTCTGCAACCAAATTCCGTTCTCAAGCGTATTGCGCTAAAGAAGACATGACATGGGCATACCTACAATCTAAACACGAATCAGTGATGTCAATCCGTGAAATAACATTCACTGAAAGCCAGTTGATAAGCTACTTAGACTGGTGATTCAAGAAAGTGAAATGGGAACAAGTCACTTATGGCAGTGGAATTCTCGACAATCGGCGGGAAGCACAAATAAATCAGTGGAATTCAGCCATCGCATTAATAAATACCTGGCACTGATTATCAGTCGATTCATTTTGACTGGTTTTCACTGATTTGGCTAAATTAACACTGTTTCAGGTTTAGAGTATATGTTATCGTTTGATTTTCAATTATATTTTATGACTGCATTATCNTATTTATATATCATAGAACCTCAACAAAATACGGATGTCATCGGACGATTGCCATCGTCACTTGATATATTCATCTAAAAAGTAACCGCATAGAAAAATTTAATTTCATTATTTGACTTCACTTGGCCTAATATGTATAGCATCGATGTCCATACCGTTACCGATATGTAAAACATATCTCGAACATGTGTGAATAGAGGATTGCGAAAACCGAGGTACCTGACTTGGGGCCACTATGGAGTGGTTCCACTTCAATAGCTGAGATAATAACTTGCAATGGCTGGGAAACATGCGGGAATCTTCAGCTCCTTGTTTTTCCATTTTGGTGTAAGAGTTGTGTGCACATAAAGCATTGATTAATAATAAGTTCATTTTGTCTTCAAAAGTGCATTATAATGCGTTTGCGTATTCTGGAGAACGTTGACACTAATATTTAATGATTAATTACATGAACTATATAATTTTTTTGTACCGGGCAAATATAAAACATATCCCCTCCAGGAGCGGATGTAGACTCTCGATTTTTTTGGGAGAAGATGGATGGGGAGGAGGAGGGGAAAGTAGCCATTTTTCCCAATGTGCAAGTACTGGTCTGTACATTCGATTCATGTCATCATGTTTTAAAGAAACAATTTTAAATTTATAAAATTAAACTAGTATTTAAAACAATTCTGATATTATTTCATTTTAGGTTTGAAATTTTTACAGTATAATTTTTAATAAATTAAATTTTTTTCTGTGAAAAAAGGGGGGGGGGATTATTATGGTGTTAACGCATTTCTGTTAAAAGGCGATGGACCAAACATACTGATATAGCAGACCATAGACTAAACGTGAAGTAGACTTAATTTCGTACTCTGCTCATTTCCTCAAAGTTGGTTCACGTTTCTTCCACAGAGCTGTTCAAAAAGAATTACTTGTAATTTAGTTTACATCCAGTTTTTAACAAACTCACATGATTTCATAAAAGAAAAGTTCTACTGCAAGTTGGAGCAATCCCAGTTGAATTAAAAATTAGTTAAATATAAGCTGTTCACAATAAACTGAACACTTTTGAAAGCCCTGCTGACGATTTACTTGTATGAATATTGAGTAATCTTCCGTTATATGTAAAATTAACATTGGCATGGGCGTGCCCACTTTATTCATGCTTCCGTCTAGTAAAACTGTGGAATTATTAGAAAAGTAAACGTTTTACAAATTTGCTAATTCTTGCACTTCTATGCATAAAACTCAGAAAACCATTTCAGTATTCATAAATGTTTACCAAACAGTTTTAATTTAACGTTAAGATATGGAACTAATTTTCTTACGTCGTTACGAACTCTACTGGGCGCATGCCACCCAGTTTGCCCGTTAAAATATCTGCACATAGGGTCAGTGGTATTATTCGAAGGCTGATTTCAAATGTGCTGGGTTAACCGCGAATAGCCTAACTAATATTAAATAATATGCCTATAAAGGTAATAAGTCAGCTAACGTTAGTGGAAGTAAGGTTTAATCTACTCAGGTTAGGAACAAAATGAGACTTCTTATGGGAGAGTTTGTCATTGGGGAAATTTCCGGCACTAGGTGCGCAGTGTTCCAAAAGGTAACTTTAAATTAATATTTTAAGCTGTGTGAATAATAAAAGAGAAAGACTTTATTGAGTCACGAATATATTTTATATTTGGTTTATTATTATTGCAATCATCCTGTCTCTTTAACGTATAAAATAGAGGAAATCTGGTGCCTAGTGGCGAAAATTTTCCCTTTGCCTAACGTGACCATACGCCCCGTTTTGAAAAGGACAGTTTCGTTTTTCAGCACTCTGTCCCGTTGTCCCCGATGAAAGATTCGGGACACCCAAATGTCCCGTTTTAATCAAGCAAGCAAAAATATTGATTTTCTAATCATACAAATCATTTTAAAATGGTAAGTTTACCATACAAATAGAAATGTTAGAATGCTGCGGTTGTCAACTGACTTCTCGCTCGTATTTGTTCGTGACGCGCGGGCGGGCGGCCTGGTTCCCCCCTCCTCCCCCGCAAGCGCGACTCACCGACGCATTGTTCTGCAGCGTAAGCGCAAGAGTCTCTACTTACGAGCTCGATTTTCTGAACGTGTTTTTGTGAATCGCGATGCCTAAAAGCAAATGTACGTTTCATGTTAACTTACAAACGAAATATCCATATGTAAAAAAAAAGACAATAGGTCTCTCTCGAACGTCAGACATGAGAAATGCCGCACTAAATCAAGTTTGTCACATGGAGGTGTCAGTGACATTGAGCAACATTTAAAATCAGAAAAACATAGAAGAGTCGATCTTGCCGCCGCATCGAGATCTTCAATGCTCAATTTTGTCAATAAAACGGATTCTCCAACTCGTAAGGATCTGGAAGTCGCTGCCGGGAAGGTGTTTGGGCCTATCACACAGCCCAAGAGAACCACAGCTTTCGCTCAAACGATTGTGCTCCTAAAGTAATACAATTATGTTTTGAGCCGAAATTCAGTTGTGCGAGAACGAAAACAGAAGCAGTTATTGTAAAGGTATTAGCGTGCGCAGCGATTGATGAACTGAAAGACCAGCTACGTGACACCAACCACCTGTCTTACAATTTCAACGGATGCTTGAAACCACGGGGCTCAGAAAATATTTACCGTCCTGGTATGCTTTTTTTCTCCGTATGAAGGCGTTCAAGTAAAAATTTTAAAATTTCAACAGCAACCAGGAGAAACGTCTGACATCATTGCAGATTATTTGAAGGAAGTATTAACAGATAACAACTTGTCTGCAAAGATTGTTGCATTTTGTGGAGACAATACGAACAGCAATTTTGGTGGTTCAAATAGGCGAGGAGTCAATAATTAAATACATCTATCAGAAGAAAATTAATAGGCATCGGCTGCGGAGCTAATGTTGTTCCCAAGGCCGTTATATCGGCCGCTCATTGTCTGCCTTTGAATGTGTCATAGTCAAAATATACACACTGTCCGCGTGGAAACTGTCAAAGAGTTTTGTGATGAAGTCAACACCGAATATCAAAAATTGCTAGGATACAGTAAAACCAGGTGACTCGCGTCTATGCCTGCGTTTGAAAGAGTATTAAACATGTACCAACCGTTAAAGAAGTATTTTTTAAGTATTGACAAATGTTCCACCAACAGCTCAGAATTTTGGCTTTACTTTATACATTCACAGTCGGCAACATTTCACCAAGCTATATTGAAAATTGAGGGCCAAAAGACAAAATACTTTGGCCATTGAAGCCACAAAAGAAATGAAGGATTTAGAAGAAAATTTGGCTTTTAAACAAAATACTAAATTTCTTTCATTCTCAGTCCGTAATTTAAAAAAAGAAATTACAAGAAAGCGGTTGCACTGACCTCCAAGAAGAAAATATAAAAACTGCGGTTACAGAGTTTTATAAGACGAGCAAAGATTATTTAGAGCAGTGGACTTTGTTCAATTAAGAATTATAAATATTTCATTGGGAAAATCTGACAAAAATACAAGCATGGGAAGAAGTGCAAAAAGTAATGGATGTACTAATTGAAAATAATCTTATTGACTCTAACAAGGACACAGAAATAGTAAAAAATATTCACTCATTTCAAAATATATTTCGCCGCAAAAATTGTCAGAATGGAATATGTTGAATGTTTCAACAGAAAATCGTTGGGTAGAGTTATTTAAACACTTCGCCAACAATAATCTCAATCATACGTACATTCGTGTAATTGTTGAATATATCCTTTGTCTGCCTGGTACAAATGCACCAGTAGAGCGTGTGTTCTCGCTCATGAACAGGTTGTGAACCGCTGAAAAGACCCAACTGCAAGTTTCAGTACTTAAGGCCATGTTGATCACAAAGGTGAACATTAAAAAAACTTGCCAGGAATTTTACTCCCACTTAAAAGCATCGCCTAATATATTAAAGCAAATTTGTTTTTATGAAAAATATAAAAAAAAAATACATAAGTAATATACGTATTAATCCTGATAACTTTTTTTTTTTTCAATCTACCTACTTACAAATGAAAACTGCCTAGTGTCCAGTTTTGAGAGAAAAAAAAAATGGTCACGTTACCTTTGCCAGGCTTGTAACATTGATCTTCCCAACCTGTAGTAGAAGTAACCTTAGTGGAAGTCACGTGGTTTAGACAGTTACAGAGGCAGAAAAGAAATGCGTTGCCGGGACTCGTTACTGGCGTGCGCATTCTACCACCTTATGTCATCTACAGTACGATATAGCACAATAATCACCGCCTACCAGTAATGCCAAGCTGTGCTAAAGCACGTTGCTTCGTGTACAATCTCTGCAGTTAGGAAACCATTACTCTGTGTGTCGTTGGGTTGTGGGCGCGTGCCGTTCGAAACGTTTTCGGCGGGAAAATGGCGCAGTTGGCACCCTTGTCCCGACGGGCGGAGTGGGGAGAGCGCGAGGGGTGGTTTGAAGGGGAAGTAAGGGGGCGAACTCAGCGGCAGCCGGTAGTCCCGCTCGCATCGCGTGTCAGTTGTTTAGCTACTGGCCGCCATGACAGACGTGGAGGTGAACAGCAGTCACTTGTTTTCTCTGGGAACTGTGATGCAGCACTACGTCGTGGTCTGCGTTTGTTTACGTTTGCTGTTGTGCCGTCTCGTCGAGCAGACGCGTGTGAATTAGGACTCGTGCTGTGTCGTTCTCTTTTTATTTCGCCGGTGAATTTTTTTGTTTTCAAACTGTGGACAAGACCTTTAGTGCTATTTTGGTAAATAATAAGAACACTTCGAAGCGGTTTTTTGCAGTATTCACCAGCGTTCCATTTAAGCTGCGGTACATCTGTTTAAAGGTAAATATTTACATTAGGCATATACTTGGGTGGCGCTATAGATGTTGGAATGTTTGAACTGTACTACGATATAAGCGAACAGCTAGACATCAGCTTTCAGTAAAACTCATTATTGATACTCTAAAATAAACTTGTAAAATGTTATTGCGTTCTGCTTCGGAAAAATGTAACCGTTAACTTTGCTTGCGTCTGATGAACGATCTTTTGAGTTTGTTTCGTAACTCTTAATGCCATTACTTGAGAAGAAGTGTTTGGCTAATAAATTTAATTATATGACCATGTATGAATTATTTTCAAGAGACTTTTATATTTATCAGTGCTTTGCAGTGCCTTTATAAACTTTATGCTGTATGAAAAACATTGATCAATATTTTGAAGGGTATACAATAGCACCTACTTTCCCTATAATATCATCACCAGCCTTGTTTGGTAACAAACTTTTGACAGATTTGGTTTTGGAGTTCTGAATAGCTTTGTCCGCATGCAAGATATTCGATAGCGTATTAAGCGGTAGACTTACAAAATGGTAATTATTAAGGTATTGATTGCACAAGAAAAGTCGGCTTTGTAACAGCTGCATTTAATAACATTTCTAAAAAATACTCTGAAGACTAGGCGATAAAACAAAAAATCGTATTCATAAAGGTCCCCAAAAAGGTTTTACAGAGACAACGTGCGTAATTATAAATGACAAAATTAAAAATTATAAATTTGCGCCAATTTCTCTGAATTATTTAACGATTTTTTTAAACATTATAGTTTTGGCATTGGTGTAAAGACATATGCTCCATTAACAACAGATTTGTCGTTTTTGTAAACTTGTTGTATAATACACATGTCTGTTGCGTATTTAAACGTCTATACGCCAATAATTTTCTACAAATTTGAATAAATAACGTGACTTACTTATAGACAAAAATGTCGCTTCATGTATACGTATTATATTACGTTGTTGTTACACTTTTACGTGACCACGCTGCAGGAGCCTGCAGCTACGGTGATTGCCACAGTAATAGTTGAGCGTGTGTTAGGTTTTAATGCACCTTGATTTGTTAGAAATTTTCCTTCCGTTACTGGCAGTGAGTTTAAGGTTTTTTCCTTCATTTGACTGCTCTAATCAGAATTATATTAATATAATACCAAGTGTATATAATTCCTCCGAAAAACTGTTAAGCCGCGTATAAACTGTATCATACAGCCATTAAAGCTGCAAGAACATTATAAAGTTTTAAAAAATACGTTGACAGAACGATTTTCGTGATTATTTACTGAAAAAGCCTGCCTCTTTTCACGTTTCCGCTTGGAGAACGCTGCCTTAATGTAAGGCAGGCGGTCGTAAGACGTTTAGTTGAACTTCATAGCTAAACTCACTGCGCTGAAACCCTGAGCTATGTTGCCTTTGTGTTTGCCATTCTAGACACTGCTCTACTTTCATTAGTGTATGGTGATGCGAAGTGACCTGACATTGATATATGTAATCCTATTTCTACAAACAGTAACTTAACGAGGGAATACTTGAGTACTTAGTACACTATTTATGTGTATCTGTACGTCTGAAATTTTTATTTAGTTCGGTTGTCATCTGATTGTAATATTTGAGACCCTGCTGTAGGACATTGTAGTTCGTGTGTAAACGCCTAGGCCGGGATTGTGATGACTTAACGCTATAAGCAACACGCTTCACGGTACACTTTAACGTTTACGTATAACACAGTATTTTTGGTGCTATTTTATGATAACTTCGTGTACTGATTAAAAATGTTGTTAATAAGTATTGTTGCTTTTCAGATTGAAAACTCTGAAAACTTAAGTTACACAACACAGATGTATTTGTGTTTTAACTTAAATGTGGCAATAAGAGGATGAATTTTATACTTTTGAGAGATATCGTTACCGAACTGTCGCAGTGTAAATAAATCTCCCTAAATATTTACGAATTAAAAATCAAATGAATCCCAGCCTAAAGGTTATCACTCTTTCGTCCTCATTTCCGAGAGAAAATTATATGCAGCAGTAGACTTAAAACGTCAGCAGACGACATCGCGAAAATAAAAACAAATATAACACAAAATTGTCCCTTTTGTGATTGGCCTGCAAACCGTGACATTGACAAGTGTTTCTTTACGTGAACGTGAAACGATAGTAATATGTTTTATTGAAACATAGCTGTTAAGGTTAGCTGGCTTCCGTGAACGTGTAACGTGAGACGTGAAATAGTCGTAATTCCGTCGTTAAGAGGAAGGAGTATCTACTAAAACATTTTCTGCGTAATCGTTGTTTGTGCGAATACGCGTATCTAGGTAAATAAATGCTGTGGAAATACGACGTTTCGCCATTCGTAGGGGCGTGTTCGTATCGCTCCCTCGCTTCTTGACCTTGAGCGGAAAAGCTAAACGCTCAATTCTTTCTCAAAGCTACACTGACTCAAACAATTTTTGCGTTGGTTCAACCCGTAAATCCGACTGGTAACATTAGATAGTATAGGCAGACGTTACGGTTTCTATTTCACCGCTAATTAAGAACTTTCGAAATTAACGTAATTTTTTTTTTCTATCCATAAACTGCTAGGGCCGGTAAATTTCGGGGAAAATATCACGGCTAGTTGTTCTACGTTTGTATTTTCGGCTGGGCGATATATTTCTCCGCCGGTAGTAGTATTGTGCACGCCAATCCCGGGAGTTATTTCTTTGAGAAAGCGAATCTCTGAGTGGACCGGCTGCAAGTGGCGGTTCATGGTCACAGCGATCAACGACATTAGAAAACATTAGAAATATCAACATAGCTCAATGAAAATCATCCTGCCTCTATAATTATTTGACGCTAGTACAGCACATATTATAACGCAACAATGGTAAGTAAAGATACGGACATTTCGCGAGTTCATTTGTGAACAGCAAGGAATTAGTCGTTAGTGCTTCAAGAGNGAAAGCGAATCTCTGAGTGGACCGGCTGCAAGTGGCGGTTCATGGTCACAGCGATCAACGACATTAGAAAACATTACAAATATCAACATAGCTCAATGAAAATCATCCTGCCTCTATAATTATTTGACGCTAGTACAGCACATATTATAACGCAACAATGGTAAGTAAAGATACGGACATTTCGCGAGTTCATTTGTGAACAGCAAGGAATTAGTCGTTAGTGATTCAAGTGTCTTCTTGTGGGTAAACCTGACTTGAGAAAATTTGTCCCCTTTTGGTTAATGAATGATTTTTTCGTAATATTTGGAGCACTCTGGGAGTTGATCAGTTGTTGCAAGAAGCAAACTCAATGGAAGCACAACGCTAACCAAAATATTACAAGATTTCAACATATGAGCTTGTAAATGAATTGACTCCCGAAGGGCTTAAGAGTGTATTGTTTAAATAAGTGGCAACTAAATGTGGTTTACATACATGAGAGTGTGACTTTGACCTGCAAGTAAATAGCATTTTCGAAAGTATTCAGTTAACTGTGATTCAAAGATATTGCTGGTTTTTACGGTTAATTGAAAACTTTTAAATCAACATCAATAAAATATACTGCCCGTAACTCTGTTTGTGTTTACGCAAACACTCGGTGCAATACGTGCAGTAGTATCGACGACTTTGGAGGGGAGGGAAACCTGTCCTTTTAAAACCTTTTGAAATCTGACGATGTTTCCTTTTAACTCACGTGCTTTAATACTAAGAATTGACGTAATTGTGACAGTGACATTATTTTATCTCTAACAACTTGACACAGTAACTTGGTCGTAGTCGTCAAATTAAGACTAGTCGTTAGGTCTGTGTCGACGGTAATTTTTTTTAATCGGCGGAGGAATAACCATGGGCTAAAAGGAAAACCAATCAGGTCGTTTAGAGGTGCTGAATCAAACGGAGGCCGAGTTGCATGTGCGAACAGTCTCTTCCGCGGGATGTGCATGTGGCTTTGGGAGGACGTCCACTGCTGCAAGGCTCAGTCGTGCATTCTCACTCCTACACCCGCGGCGCACGCATTATGACCACGCGCGAGCCAGCTGCTTACACATAGTGCAAGGCTGCTCGCGGTAAAGACGGCCCTGCTAAGGTATACTTGTATGCACGTTATGTATTCTTCCGCGTTACGTAAAATTAATGCCGCCATGGGCCTCATCACTTCATTCTTCTTCGGTCACGTGAAACTGTCAAATTATTAGAATTTACAAACCTGCTAATTTTTACACTTAAGATGCATTAATAAAAACAGAAAGCGAAATAAATGATTTAAGTCATCACAAATTGCAGCATTACACTTTTAATTCGATGCTAAGATGTTGAAATACTTTCCCTCCATCGTTACCAACTTTACTGGGCGCATGTCACTCAGTGCGCCCGTTAAAATATACGCAGGTAGGAGCAGTGACTTTTTTCTAAGGTTGATTTCAAAAGCGCTCGCTCACTTGATCGTGAACAGCCTTTACTTAAGAATATTGAGGTGAGACAGCCGCTTATACCGCGGACTGCAGCCGCACACGCCAGCAAAATGGCGTAGAATGCCAGCAACAGGTCGGAAGCCGTTCGCCAATCAGCGCTCGGTGGCCTACTTTCCAGCCAGAAGCCCAGTCAATAGGGGAACTTTCGCAACGTGCAGTAGCTAATCAAGACACAAGGCCGGTTTCCAGAGCCTCGCGCAGCCAATCGGAGAATGTGCTTGCGTGTTGTGCCATTTTGCCGCTGTTTATTTATCTACTCTGTGCTACAACATTTGACTGGCGAAGGCAGTTTGACGCCACGCGTGAAGCCGGGGCCACACAAGCACTGTTATCGACCGCGCCAGTGGTTCGGAGTCCGCCGGCCTCGCGACACCGACCCGCACGGCTCGAGCGAGGGGTAACTCTGCTGGTAATTAGATCGCAGCTCTTCTGTACTTGTCGCGGCGTTGCCAGTGTCGCTCCGCGTTCTGCTGCTCTTTTCCAGCCACAAAAGAAATACTCACTTTTTGTTGACTTATTTGCTATGTGTATACAGGTTGTTCACAAATTACATCGACCAACTCCGGCGGGGGATTATTCATCAGAAAATACGCACACACATATATATATATATATATATATATACATAACATATTGCCTAGGTCTATTCCAGAAGTGTGTAACCGCCCTTGAATGGGTAGCTGAAGCACATTTGTGCGTTTAAAAATGGAAATGTAACTGCCCAATATTTTTTGTTATTTACTGCGGAATATTTATTAATTGTATATAGGATGAGGCAACTAAGGCAAGCCAGGCCACCTGAATAACACCGCTAATTTCCGCGGCAGAAGAAAATGTTTCAGACAAAAGTTGCTTGGGTCCAAGGCGCTAATAACTTGATTGTGATCATTTGCTCATACGTGGAAGGGTATAGAAGATGCAAAGGTCAACTTCGTTAGTTTATATGGAATTATAACATTTATTAACACCCTTCGACAGTGCGTATGAAGATGTAATAAATACGATGGCATTTGCCGGTCGTTCAAGATCACTGAAGGTCAATGACGAAGCAAACTGCGCCACTGCAAGGAACAATGGGCCATTTGTCTGTGCTGTGCTGTTGTAGCGATCAGACATCTTCTTTGTGACATGATTCGAACAAGCACAATGTACACGACAGCTGAAAGAGCTGATATGGTTTTCATTTATGGCGAATGTCACCGCAGCATTAGAGCAGCAGTGCGATTGTATGCTGAGAGATATCCTCATCGTGAAACACCGGCACGATCTGTCTTTGCGAACATAATAAAAACATTTCAAGGAACTGGAAGCGGGGAAAAGAAAAAACGCCGACGAAAAACAGCAACTGACGAGGGAAATGCAGTTAACATCTCAGCTGCGGCAGCACACAATCCACGTGTCAGCACGAGGCAGCTTGAACGCGAGAGTGGGATCAGTCAACGGAGTATTCTGCGAATATTACATAGCAACAAATTTCATCCTTTCCACATTTCCCTTCATAAACAGCTACATGGAAATGACTTTTGAAACCGGGTACAGTTCTCCGAGTGGTGTCTAGGAAAACAACAAACCGATGGCACGTTCCTGTCCAGGATTTTGGTTACCGATGAAGCGTCATTTACAAACCGTGGGCAGATTAACCTTCGCAACATGCTCTACTGGTCCGCTGGCAACCCACACTGGCTGAGAGAGTGGATAAGCAGAGACCATGATCTGTATACTTGTGGTGCGGTGTTGTACATAATCGCCTAATTGGTCCCTATTTTATAGATGGGACACTAATTTACAATTCCTAACAGAAGTTTTACCGCAATTATTTGAAGACATCCCACTGGACATAAGGCAACTCATGTGGTTCCAACACGACGGATGTCCCGCTCATTCTGCATAGATAATTACAACGGTTCTGTAACGCCCTTTAGCTGGTGGCATAAGATGTTAGTTGGCCAATTTGGTAGTACATAGTTTTTGATTATTCGATGCCATAAACTGAACTAACAGTGTACAAGGGTTGTTCAAAAGTAAATACAGATTTCAAAAGTCAAGTATCTTTCTATTTGACCAAGAACAGATACAAAGCTGCGCATTGATAACCAAATGTTATAAACATGTTACATAAAAATACTGCCCAATTGCTAAGAATTTTACTATCACTAGAGATGCACCAATATACTTGAGTAAATTTGCAACAAATAAGTGAATGCAGTAAGTTTACACTAGAGTGCCATTTACAAATATACCACACATGATAAATGTAACTTAATGGTGCGAATGATACTCATGGTGTCTTTCAATATGATATTCCACCAAACAGAATACCCATAATGTCAATTCCGCTAATGCCAATGATAAGGGATATGATTACTACATATTAATGTCTTCCAATGCACACAAAACCAAATATCATAGTCAAAGACATTAACACATTTATTAAGTATGGATTTATATGTGTAAGCCAATTTATATAATGAGGAATGCAAAATTTATGTTGCCTGAAATCATTACAAAATATAATTAAAATTATTAAAATAACGCTTTCATTAATTTTACACAGTTTACACAAACTCTCAGTCATACAATTTGACTGTTATAAAAAAGACCTACAGGCAATTAAGGAACATGGTTTGCATTTCATTGTGCCTGCGAGACCAATACCTTGAAATGCGTGTCAAACACTCACAAAATAAATTATCACACATTTATACAATTTATGTAAGTACTAGGTACTAAAACAAACAGGCCTTTCTGTAATCGCTCCAATTGCCTCCTATTTGTACTACTTGAAACAGACGCGACCCAACAGTCATAACAACTTCTGTCCGCGAAATATCCGGGTCTCTGAATATACGGAATATTTTACAACTAGCAAAGCCAACCGACTGGGTTGAATTCCTATGAGAGACATAAGTGCAGGAAGCAAAGTAACGCAGTATTTAGAGGGGGGACTGCTGCCGGCGCACCGAACTCCGCCCGCTACAACAGACAGTACGCCCTCACTACTACAGCGCCGGGTATCAGCCTTCGACTGGCACGAGGGGCCGCGGTGGCCGAGCGGTTAGACTGCTCGCCGCCCACCAAGGCGAACTGGGTTCAATCCCCGGCCGGGTCACTCCCGGACCATCGCAAGTGCCGGACGATACCGCTGGTCGGCGGGTTTTCTCGGGGATCTCCCGTTTCCCCCGCCCTTGCATTCTGGCGCTGCTCCATTCTCACCTCATTTCACGTCATCGGCTCTCATGACCTCGTTGTTAAGAGCCCCCCAAATCTCTCAACTCAACTCATTCGACTGGCATGACTACTAAAAAAAACAGTAATTTTCCCACGTAAAATTATATTATTATTTAGGTTATCACCGCACAAAATGACAGGGTTGATTGCAAACCCTCTTACAAAGTCAACTGGGCACTCGAGTGGCTGTTGCGCAGGCAGTAAAGGAAGCAGAGAAGGCGTGTCCTGTGTCACGTAGACAGTAGGAGGGGATAAGAGGGAACACTTGAGACCAGCAGAACGGCGTACCTGCAGTGGTGAATGTAGGCAGGCCTCCATGTTCTACACTAGATAAACAGCGCTTGTATTTCAGTTACAGTTCAAGAAAAATATGCAGTCGGCGAAGTTACATTTGTTTCTTGACAGGTAATCATCTAAGTTGTTTGGACAGCAAACAACGCAATTCTTTTTTGTCCGTTACATTATACTAAACTTCTAGACATTATACATAAGAGCATGCCCAGAAAAAAAATTTATTAATTTTTTTATGTCTTTTAACAAATCCTTATCAATTTCAAAGTTGCTTTAGTGTTATTCAGAGAAATTTAAAAAAAAATAAAAAATCGCAGTAATTTTAACAGCATTGTTTTTATTTGTTTTAAGGGTGATTACCAAAATAAACTGTACACAATTTTAAAACAGCTAAATATTAGATATACTGAGAAAAAAAACTTCATATTAAATTATTATGCAAAATTTTCTCTGTGTAATTATATATACGCCTTGGTAGAAATTCGAGATTTTAAAGATGTAGATTATTGAGTTCCTACCAGTGCCTTTAGAGTAAACGGAGCCTTGTTCTTCGACGTCACCTATGGATAATTTGTAATTTATTTTTGTTACCTAGAAATTATATTACGTGCAATAATTTAAAGGTTGGGAGTTTTTACTATACGTTATGTCTAGTGCTATTAAGGTTTTTTTCTTACCAAATTGAAATATTGATTTCTTGCTGGTATAAGATGTGAAAAGAGGAAAAATTTAGATAATACTTAAAAAGTCCATTGGTTTTTAAAATTTCTTCTTAGAAACATTAAGGTTTTGAAATAGAAACGTTACACAATGTTAAAATTAACGTAATACATGACTGAAGATAATTTTAATATCTAGTTATGCGCAAGTTATACATCACTACTGCTGATGCGCATTTATATCAGTTCTAAAAATTTGCGCAAATATATGCAGGAATGTTAAGGCATTTCCTTAGTTTTGAAGTTATACTTATTTTGGCGCGTTGAGGGTAAAATTTAGTGTGCAACGGAAGTTGCGCGCGTAACGAAATTCCACAGTGAACGTGGTAGGGGTATGACTAACGTGACCATACGTCCCGTTTTGAACGGGACAGTCCCGTTTTTCAGCACTCTGTCCCGTTGTCCCCGATGAAAGCTTCGGGACACCCAAATGTCCCGTTTTTATCAAGCAAGCAAAAATATTGATTTACTAATCATAAAAATCATTTCAAAATTGTAAATTTACCATACAAATTGAAACGTCTGAATGCTGCTTTACCCGTGGTTGTCAAGAATACTCCTACTTAAAATCATCGCCTAATATATTAAAGCAAATTTGTTCTTCTGAAAAATAGTTTAAAAAATACATAAGTATTATACGTATGAATCCTGATAACATGTAATCTTTTTTTTTTTCAATCTACCTACTCACAAATGAAAACTGACTAGTGTCCCGTTTTGAGAAGAAGAAAAAATGGTCACATTAGGTATGACCCAACGCGCATGCGCGTATCGTCTATAGTCAGTTCATGACTGGAAGAGNAAGAAAAAATGGTCACATTAGGTATGACCCAACGCGCATGCGCGTATCGTCTATAGTCAGTTCATGACTGGAAGAGACTTTCTTGAAGCCCTGCTAAAGATCTACTTTGAAGCCCATTTCGTATCCTTCTGCCAAAGGGTAAACAAACATTGCCATGAGGCAGTCACATGGCAATGTTTACATTCCACTGTGTGTGTGTACATGTTTTCGTACATGCACGTACCCATCATAAAAGTAATGTATATATTATTAATGGATATTCCACAAGCGTAAAGTTTTTAATCTTGAGAATTTCACACAAAAGAATATGTGATGCAAGCGAAAAACATTTCATTATATAAACCCAAAATGTGAGTATTAAAAATGAGATGTTTCGTGTGCGTGTCTGTCTCTCTCTCTCTCTCTCTCTCTCTCTCTCTCTGTGTGTGTGTGTGTGTGTGTATATATAGGTTTGATTTTGACTGGGGGATTGGGTGGGGGAGAAAAACTTTCACTTTGATTACATATTATAGACACAATACTTTGCAATGAAATGTGTCAACATTCAAGGAGTCCATCCAACAACATTAACATGGCAACGCCAATCTCTCATAAGCCCCCGGATGGCCGTACTGTAGAGAATTTGTGCGATTCTTGTTTAACCTAATATTTCATTTATCGGTTTTTTTATACTAATATCAGCTCTTTATTATTTGATTTTTCATAACGTATGACTTTAATTTGTGCTAACCTTCTCGTACAGATTCCTTTTGCTTTTGAAATCTGTATAAGAGATTACTCATAGTGCGTTCTAACGTGTTTAATATTTTTCAAATTTATTTCAGGTTTGCTTAAAATTTTATTTACTGTATTTTACGTTGTATGTTGCGGTAGTTTTTGTGTGCAGTCATGAGTTCTAGCAAGGTGAATAAAAGAGAAGTCACCAACGCCAACAGGACATCATTAACCTCACCGAATCGTTGTATTCACTAATTAGGCGAGGGGAAATGAAACCCTGCAACGTCGCGGAAAGAGTGGCAGAAATGTTGAAACTCTCCAAATCTACAGTGCTAAGGTATGTTAAAATATCTGTAGTATTAACCATTGCGTTTGCAAGTTGTGTGTGTTAAGATCAATTACGTTGGCCCACGAAATGTGTTTACAAGAACATAAAGAAAATTTGTTAATAACTTGATAACGTCGTCGAACGTTGTCTACGTGTATTTTTAACGTTTTATTTTGGTAATTATTAAGTTTATAGGGTTTCCTGTAAAAATAAAAATAATTCATTGAAAATCTTATATTTCCACTCTGCTAATGATGCAGAACACGAATATACGAGGGGCATTAACGTCCGACTAATTTCGTAATATGTGCCCACCTAACCTAACAGAACCTAACCCCACGATGAGTGAATCACTATTTTACATTTTTTAACTAACCTAGGATTGTAGGGTTATATAGTAACCAATACCTGCCACCTATTAAACTAACCTAAACTAACACACGGCAGAGCATATCACATTGTCACACATCATTTGTAAACAAACCCTTGTATGTTTTTGGTATCAGTAACTGTAGTTGACCCAGTAACTGAATTATGGTCCTTTTTAAATTATGCAAATTAGGTTGGCTATGTAGCACTGAAAGTGAAAAATATGACACTGATAATTTACAATAACTAAAAGACAATGGCTGTAGAACAGTGGTGTTGGGGAAATGCATTAATACACAATTGTTTTCTTAAAAGATTATGACTGCGATTTCATCGATTACGATGTCCTCTCATGTTTAGTGAAGTGATACAGATATGTTTAATAGTAGGGGAAGTTCCAGTTATATCGACTGTAATCTATTTAGTGACGTATAACAATGGCAATTAATGCCGCAATGTAACTTATAAATACAAAACAAGCTCCTTCTTCAGAATCTTAAAATGCACCATCTCTCCATAACCTATATAAAATTAATTGACTATAACAAACTCACTATAGAGGCAATTTTCCTTACCATTGTCAGTTGTCTTTATAATAAATTTCCACTGTATATATTGGGTTGTTTATGAAGAATCCCTCGCAGGGGTACACAAATTCCAACACAAAGTAGTTTTTATTTTTAATTACACATTGTAATACCACCTTTTGGTTAGGTGATTCATACACTCACATTTGAGTCTATATAACCCTACAATCCTAGGTTAGTGTAAAACCCAACAATCCTAGGTTAGTTTAAAAATGTAAAATAGTGATTCACCCATCGTGGGGATAGGTTCTGTTAGGTTAGGTGGGCACATGTTACGAAATTAGTCGGACGTTAATGCCCGTCGTATATTCGTGTTCTGCATCATTAGTGGAGTGGAAATATACCATTTTCCGTGAAATTATTTTTTTTTTTTTTACAGAAAAGCCCCCTAAACTTAATAATTACCCAAATAAAACGTTAAAAAGACACGTAGACAACGTTCGACGATGTTATCAAGTTATTAACAAATTTTCTTTATGTTCTTGTAAACACATTTCGTAGGCCAACATAATTGTCCTTAGCACACACAACTTGCAAACGCAATGGTTAATACTACATATATTTTAGCATACTTTAGAACTGTGGATCTAAAGCGTTTCAACATTTCTGCCGCTCTTTCCGCGACGTTGCAGGGTCTCATTTCCCCTCGCCTAATTAGGGAATACAACGATTCGGTGAGGTTAATGATGTCCTGTTGGCGTTGGTGACTTCTCTTTTATTCACCTTGCTAGAACTCATGACTGCACACAAAAACTACCGCAACATATAACGTAAAATACAATAAATAAAATTTTAAGCAAACCTGAAATAAATTTAAAAAATATTAAACACGTGAGAACGCACTACGAGTAATCTCTTATACAGGTATCAGAAACGAAAGAAATCGGCACAACGAGAAATAATAAAGAGAGGATATTAGTAAAAAAAAAAATAAAACCAGTAAATGAATTATTATTGGTTAAACAAGATAATCGCACCATTTCTCTGGCACGTGTGTCGACCACATCTCGCCAACAACACACGGAACGAAGGTTTGTAAACAAATGGCCGCTCTACTTTCACCTTGAGCGTGATCATGTGAGTATGCAAGAAACATTGAAATCAAAGTACGTTAGCATCACGTCATTAATAATTGGCATAATAAGATACAAGTCTTTTCGAAACCCATTTGTAAGCGATAAATTATAAATTACGTTAAAGCTTTAGAACTATTTCTTCTCTTTGTGCTGGCAACGTAACGGCATAACTGTATCCGCGCTCGCCGCTGTTTGTAATGTTATATGCATGTAGCTAACGGCTAGGGTGTTTTTTCAAAGGTTGATTTTCAAAAGTTTCTTCCAGTCGTGAACCGACTGTAGCTATATACAAACGCAAGGTACACAACATAGCACGTGGTTATATTTAAAACGGACAGAAAATCAGTCATGTAATAAGCAAATTGAAAAACATTTTATTTATATAAGTGGTTTACTGTGAATACATATATGTGTATATAGATATCTTATTAATTAATTTTACTTACATGCCTTGAACAATTTGCTAGTGACAAAAATTGTATAATAAAATTTTGAAAGTGTTTTCAAGTATTTGAGGAAAATGTTTCTCAGTATTTAATTATGTTCTTTAATCAAACATTTAATTTTATTTTAGTCACGCCTAAGAAGTATAACTTCCAACGCACGTACATAAGTACACGCGCCCATGTTTTTTTTCAACTACTAAATCAGCAAGAAATAAATTAATACATGGAAAAGAGAGATCGAAATTTTAATATCAGGTGTATGTATCGCGCGTTTTGAAAGTGTTTTTAAACTAGATGTATCTTTAACTGTCATGTATGAAACGTTTCTCAAATGTTATTCCACAGAAAAAAAAATATTATAAACAACAGATACCAGTTTATAATAACAGTTTGATAACTGATACACTGCATTTAATAATTTTTTTTTCAGTAATATCCTTGTTCCTTTTGGTGAATCATATTCACTCTGCGAGTGAATTCCTTTGACGGTGTGTCTGGCTTTTGTATACAAAATATTATTCTTTAATAATTCCGGAAATGATAGTTTTCGTTAACGTAACGAAGTTGCTAACGTGCGAGCACTTGGAAGGTTGGCGTGGAGGAAATGCACTGGCATTTTTCAAAAAGTCAGACGTTAATTTAGGAAAAAACGTGTATAGTCTTTTCACGGTTTTTCACACGTTTTGAATCAAACCTTTGAAAAATCGCCCCATGTAAAACGTGTTTCGTTGTTTTCTAAATTTGTCATTTTCACATGCCTTTTGTAGTTCTGTTAATATAAAAGTGTCTTATTTTTAGTTAAATTGAACTTTAACTTATATTTTATTTAAAAATTACGTAATTTAATTTAAAATTCAAATAAATAAAAAAAGTGAGAACGTGCTTGTGTTAGTTCTCATGCACAATATTATTACTCTGATTGCTCACGAATGCGGTGCGGTGTCACTTTGCTGTGATTTCCTACACTTGGTTGAGCTTTGTTTGTATGAGGCGGAGGAATATCCAGGAAGTAGAACTAAGCAGACTTCAGAAAAGTCTAAAGTAACCGCGAATGAAGTATACCAGTAAAAGTGGTTACTACATGGCCAGGCACATTCCATCAGCAACAATACGATGATGTCTGCTACACGCTGCTCAGAAGTTTTAGTTGCCATCCGTTTATGATAGAAAGTGTTTGCGAAATGTTCGTGTTAGTGATCCATTTGAAACCGCGGAAACGAGGACCTGGAGTTAACCTTCGTAACTCACTTTAACCCGGCACGTCTTGTGATTTAGCCATGGAAATAAATTAGCGTTTAAAGTCACGAAACATGCAACCAGAAGATATTTTTCCCATTCTATAAACTAATGCCTCGTCGCGGAGGTCACGGTCGCATTATGAAGGAACACGGTCACGCATCACGCTACTCTGTAAAAACACTTTCTTTGCTCAGACGCATGATTTATTTCCGCAAAGTAAAAGTTGCTCAAATATGAACCACTGCAAAGCAGGCTTGTCACAAACATCATTTTTCTTCGCTGTAAATACATTGAAGAGGCAAAAAAAACTGGTACACCTGCTTAATATCGTGTAGGGCACCCCCGAACACGCAGAAGTGCCGCAAGACGACGTGGTATGGACTCGACTAATGTCTGAAGGTATGCAGGAGGCATTGAAACCTGCGCCAATGGGAGAAAGGGTTGCACTTTTGTCACGTTTAATGATTCTCGTCAGTCGTCGTTTGTCCCGTTCCTTCACGATCTTTTTCCGGCCGCAGCGATGTCGAAGATTTGATGTTTTACCGGATTCCCGATATTCACGGTACACTCGTGAAATGGTCGTACGCGAAAATCCAAATGCTATTGCTACCTCGGAGATGCTATGTCCCATCTCTCGTGTGCCGACTATAACACCTAGTTCAATCTCACTTAAATCTTGATAACCTGCCATTGTAGCAGCATTAACCGATCTAGCAACTTTGTCAGACGCTTGCTGTCTTATATAGGCGCTGCCGACCGCATCGCGTTACTCCCATACCTCTGTTATTTGCATACGCATGCCTATACCAGTGTTTTAGGCTCTTCAGTGTAAATGCGAAAGTCTGTGTGTGTATGTATGTTTGTTACCTACCACTCAGCTCCATAACGGCTGAACGGATTTTAATAAAACTTGGTATGTAGGTCGTCTAGGTCCTGGATACTCTTTATNACTCAGCTCCATAACGGCTGAACGGATTTTAATAAAACTTGGTATGTAGGTCGTCTAGGTCCTGGATACTCTTTATCCCGGAAAATGTTATGGTTCCTGTGGAATAATAACAAAACGTAATTCTGCAACGGCTGGAAACGTGACCAAAATATATTTTTTGTCTCTGGTGTCAGAGTTTATCAGACCGCCCAAGGACCGCTGAAATGGCTTAACGACTGCTATCAATCGATAACAACCGGGACCGAATATTTAACGTGCCCTCCGAAGCCCGGAAGCGCTCAGATGTTATGCCACTAAACGGTCATTCATCCAAATGTGTGCCTCTGGAAACGTTGCTTAACTTCGGTGATTGATTAAGATCTCTCAGCCAAGCGCAAAAAGTATTACCTAGGTACACTTATTTCTAAAGTTACAATTTAATAAAACTCACGTTTTGATTTTCATACTTTGACGCTGGAAAGCGGAAATGTGGTAACCACGCGATAGTTGCACAGATACACTCCAAAAACAATACCCTACTTCTTGGCTGTCAGGTAAAAAAATTTTCCTTCCTTTTGGGTTTCCGTAATCAGTTAAAAACCTCGGCCAACATAGTATAATTTTGTAATTATTTTTTTCACATAATAGAAATGTCTTTTTCCCAATTTATTTATTAGTGTATCACTATAAAACTCAATTGTGCCCGGGCGAAGTCGGGACGGTTCGCTAGTCTTTCATAATTATACTAAATCAAGAAATTGTACACAATGACGCCTCCGAGACTCGAAACCGTATACCTCGCGATTCTAGACTGACACATTTGGCCATACTTCTTTTATTTTAAAAGTTGACGATATTTACATATTGACCGACATACTAGCCGTTGGACCGAGCGTGTGTGACGAAGGGACAGAGTGCGTGGTTGAAATTTGACGAGCTCGCGGTCTACCGACTTGATGACAAAGGCACAGTTGGAATGTCCGCGACATGCGAGCCGCGGAGGAACCGCGACACGAACTCCCAGCCCCACGATTACAAATCGGCCACTTTGCTCATGAGCTGTGAGAGCAGAACCCGTAACACTACTATGTCTTACGGTATGCAGGTTATTGCGGATAGTATCACGGGCCTGGGTACCTGCGGCGGAGAAACCGCGACACGAACTCCCAGCCCCACGATTACAAATCGGCCACTTTGCTCATGAGCTATGAGAGCAGAGCACATAACACTACTATGTCTTACTGTATGCAGGTTATTGCAGATAGTATCACGGGCCTGGGTATCTGTGGCGGAGAAACCGGGGCACTAACTCACAAACCTCCGACTGCAAGTCGGCTGCTCTGTTCATGAGCTATGAGAGCAGAGCCCGTAACACTACTATGTCTTACCGTACACAGGTTATTGCAGATAGTATTACGGGCCTGGGTATCTGCGGCGGAGGAATCGGGGCCCGAACTCCCAGCACCCAGACTGCAAGTCGGCTGTTCTGCTCCTGAGCTATGAGAGAAGAGCCCGTCAGACTACTATGTCTCGATGTACCCAGGTTATTGCAGATAGTCTAACGAGCCTGGGTATCTGCGGCGGAGGAACCGGAGCACGAACTCCAAGCCCCCATACAGCAAGTTGGCTTCTCTGCTCATGAGCTATGAGAGCAGAGCCCGTAAGACTACCATGTCTCACTTAACGCTGGCTATTGCAGATAGTATCACGGGACTGGGTATCTACTGTGGAGGAACCGCGTCACAAACTCCCAGCCCCCAGACAGCAAGTCGGCTGCTCTGCTCCTGAGCTATGAGAGCAGAGCCCATAAGACTACTATATCTCACTGTACGCAGGTTATTGCAGATAGTATCACGGGCCTGGGTATCTTTGGCGGAGGAACCGGGGCATAAACTCCCAGTCTCCAGACTGCAAGTCGGCTGCTCTGCTCCTGATCTATGAGAGCAGAGCCCATAAGACTACTATGTCTCACTGGACGCAGGTTATTGCAGATAGTATCACTAGCCTGGGTATCTGCGGCGGAGGAACCGGGGCACAAACTCCCAGCCATCAGACTGAAAGTCTGCTGCTCTGCTCCTGAGCTATGAGAGAAGAGACCGTAAGACTACTATGTCTCTCTCTACGCAGGTTATTGCAGATAGTAATACGGGCCTGGGTGTCTGCGGCGGTGGTACCGGGGCACAAACTCCCAGCCCCCAGACTGCAAGTCGTCTGCTCTGCTCCTGAGCTATGAGAGCAGAGCCCATAAGACTACTATGTCTCACTGTACGCTGGTTATTGCAGATAATATCACGAGCCTTGGTATCTGCGGCGGTGGAACCGGGGCACAAACTCCCAGCCTACAGACTGCAAGTCGGCTGCTCTGCTCCTGAGCTAGGAGAGCAGATCCCGTAAGACTACTATGTCTCACTGTACGCATGTTATTGCAGATAGTATCACGACCCTAGGTATCTGCGGCAGAGGAACCGGCGCACGAACTGCCAGCTCCCAGACTCTAAGTCGGCTGCTCGGCATTTGAGCTATGAGAGCAGAGCCCGTAAGACTACTATGTCTCACTGTATGCAGGTTATTGCAGATAGTATCACGAGCCTAGGTATCTGCGGCGGAGGAACTGGGGCACGAACTCCTAGCCCCCAGGCTGTAAGTAGGCTTCTCTGCTCCTGAGCTATGAGAGCAGAGCCGGTAAGACTACTATGTCTCACTGTACGCAGGTTATTGCAGATAGTATCACGAACCTTGTTATCTGCGGCTGTGGAACCGGGGCACAAACTCCCAGCCCCCAGACTGCAAGTTGGCTGCTCTGCTCCTGAGCTATGAGAGCAGAGCCCGTAAGACTTCTATGTCTCACTGTACGCTGGTTATTGGAGATAGTATCACGAGCCTGGGTATCTGCGGCGGCGGAACCGGGGGACAAACTCCCAGCTCTACGAAAATGGGTACACTCGCATCAAAGTAACCACAACGGTATTTTTTTCTTATCAGTTTGTATCCGAGTTCAAGTCAGCATCAACACACTGTCACACTGCACAAGCGATCCTACTGCGGACCGCACGTCAAAGAAGTGTTTTAGAGCGAAGGTAGTATTGCGGTTGGAGTGTTGGCTATCACAACTTTGAGACTTTTGCTGGAAGCTGGCATTCGATCACGGCTACCACTGCGCTGGCCAGATTTCCACTCACGCTTCACCATTGCTTAGCAACGTAATACTTAAGAAGGTTCTATACAGAACTGAGTGGAGAAATTTTGGTCTGCACTTAACGAGTGCACTTAGCGAGTTCTCAGGGTACCGCACCGGAAAGTGTCGCCCTGAGTTTACCTACTGTGAGTGGTTCTGCAGACGAACTGAACTGAACATTTTTTAAAGTTGCTCGAGCTGCACCTTGGATACCTAACTGAAATTCAGGGAAGTTGAAGAGGTCAGTGTGGCTCACTATCTCCCCGCCTCTGCGTCGGGCGGGTGGATCAACGGGCCACAGGGTTATCAGTCCACCGGACGAGGTTTGTGCGTGGCCATAATTCCCCTAGCGGGATTCCCTGGGGACGGCTAAGATGGAGAGAAGGGATTCAAGCCAGTCTGAGGCCGACGGCCTCAGGCTGCCCTGAGGCTTGACTTGTGGATGGACTTTGGGGTCTTGTTATATCTATATGTGTAAATGTATGTATATTAGTGTGGGGACTTGCTTTTTGTGAGCACACATAGAGACTTGTAGAAGTGTATTTGAACTGTGTTTAGTGTTGTGAACTGTACGGCCATGAGAGTAGTGTGGGTCCCGCAGCCGCGGGAACACTACGATGGCCTCAGGGAGCCCTCGGGTTCATGCGTACCCGGTCCTGATAGAGGTTCTTGGGGTAATGGAGGAGAAGCCAAGAACTCTCAAAGAAAAAAGGAAACGATTAACCGGATTCCTAAAGGCGGAGTATGTGGCAAGGGAGGTCACTAAGGTGGCTATCAGTCACCTAGTGGACTCTCAATTTAATTGGGAATGATATACCATGTCACCTGGGAAGAAAAGGATCCACAGGAAGATATGGAAATGTATCCAAGGAGTCAAGTTAAGTACTGTCGAAGTCTGGAACCAGGAGGTCTACGACGACGATGACAAACAGGAGACCGAGGATGAGGAACACACTGATAGAGGAAAAATTGAACATGGATCTGAACAAGGATCTGAAGGCAATGAGTCCTCTTCTTCGGATGAGGAACACGAACTCAAAACGGCCACACGCAAGATACAGGAGTTCACTCTTGTAGGGAAGAAAGGAAAACCCCTCAAAGCCGCAAGGCTAGTCTTCCCGGAGACTCAAGATCTAGAAGAGGTACCTAGATCATCCACAAGGAGGACTGTCTCTACCCCCAGCACCTCAAAGGCAGAAAGCACCTCAAAAGCCGAAAGCCAAGCCAGCAGGAAACTTCGGTTTCAACTGCCCATAGAAGAGTCAAATACTGGGAGCGACTCACGGGATGAGGAGTTCATCCACAGGATTGAAAAGAAGGTGGAGGAGACGCACAAAGAAACCAAAGTACTGGTTTAGGATATAATGGAGTGGATTCTGAACAAGAGTTCGAAGATCAACAGTTCGAAAGCGAACTGGTTGATCCCAAGAATCAGCCAACTCCAGGGACATATCGATAGCGCTTTGATGGAGAATGCAAAGCTCATAGGAAACTTGCAACAAGCAAGTAAAACAAGAAGCTCGATGATGGCACCTGCAGCGAAAAGCGAAGTACCGAGCATAAAAAGTTATGCACAGGCCGCAGGAACTGATGCTATAATGCCAAAACCTGCCAAAAAGGTGTTGCTGGTATACCCAGACAAAGAGGGCACCACGAGTGTGGAAACTCGAGAAATCATAAAGAAAGGGCTTAACCCTAAAGATAATGGCCTCCAGATTCGAAACATGAAAGGAATTAGAAATGGAGGCATCATGATAGAGGCTGGGGATGAGGAGACCTTCAAGTCCCTCAATAACCAGACCAAAATTAAAGAACTGGGACTCAAACTAGAGGCCCCAATGAAAAGAGGCCCCAAGGTCGTCATTTATGACGTTCCTAGGGGAGAGGACAACATAAAACTGCCGGAAACTATTTTCAGGCAGAACTTCAGGAATGGGGAATGTGGTGGACATAACTTGGAAAGTTTTGCAAAAACTGTGTCCATTAGCCACAGAACTGGCAGGAGGGACACGGATAGGGTAAACAATGTTTTGGTTTGCGATCCGAAAATAAGGAATGCTCTCATTGAAAAAGAGAGGATCTACATTGGCTATGACAGCTGCAGAGTTAGAGATTATATCTCGCTCTCCAGGTGCTACAAATGCCAACATTGGGGCCACATAGCCAATAAATGTAGAGATGCAGAGTCCATCTATTCATGCTGTGGAGTCCAAGGACATGAATATAAGAACTGTCCTAAGAAAGGTACTGGCTTCAAGGATATATGTGTCAACTGTTAAGTTTTACACGACCATAAGCCGAGCTCTTATTTGTTAACGGGGCGCTCTTAGCCGCGAGGCCATACCGCACCCCGGCCTCCCAGTAGGCGGGGAAGAGGGATCACGCCCTCTCATCACAGACATGACCAGCGCTTTCTGAATTGACCAAACCCGTTTGCCCCGACCTGTACACAGGCCGCACCAGGCAGAGCCCCGATCTGATATTGCAGATCGCACAGAGCATGTCCTACCACAAGGCCTGAGATTCTAGCACTCAGATTACCAAGCGTGTGGTATAGCCGGAGCACTACCCACGCCCCTGACGTGATCTCGGGCACGCCCCCGGAACTAGCCTGTTCAACGTCCGGCTCTTTTAGCAAGAGGGGGAATCTCTCCGAGCCTTCTCCAGCATGCTGTGTCAACCGCCAGAAGAAAGGACTGCATCATGACCACAGAGTGGACTCAAGAGACTGTCCAGCTTACCAAAAAGCCCTATCCATAGAACTCGCCAGGATAGACTATGGAGTCTAGAAACATCATTAGATGTGGACAACTAAACATGCAGCGGTCAGCCGCAGGACTGAACAGGATTGTGGTGGAGCAGAGACTGGATGTGGTGCTATTTCAAGAACCATACGTCCCGTTCGATACTGTGGTGGGCCTGCGGGGCAGAGTATTTGATTGTGGATTAAACCCGAAAGCGGGAATACTGGGGACTAACCAGGAAATGGACATTTCGATGATGGCTAGTGTATCGAATGCACATCATGTGTGCGTCCAAATGTCAAAAGGCTCATTGGAATGTTGGATGGTCTCCTCTTACTTCCAGTTCGGGGACGACGTCCAAGAGCACTTGGACAGATGGGAAGTGATCACAGAAACACTAAGAGGAAAGCCATTAATCATGAGTGCGGATGCAAACGCAAATTCAGAGTTGTGGCACTCTAATAACACCGACGACGCCGGAGAGCAAGTCGCCCAGTTCCTACTAACAAATGATTTGGATGTAGTGAACAAAGAAGGTGAACTACCGACTTTTGTTTCGCAGGCCCATGGCAGTCAATCGTATCTGGACATCACAGTGGTGAATGAAAAAGCGAAAGACTATGTGAGGAAGTGGTCGGTAACTGAAGAGAGCTCCAGTGACCACAGACTCATAATTTTTGAGCTACATGGAGAAAAAAGGGTGATTCCTGAACTGGAAGATAAAGAAATAAGGTTCATACATAATATGGCTGACTGGGCTGCCTTTGACCGTGCCCTGTTGAGAAGGCTTGAGAAATGTGAAACTCTGGAAAACACAATCGAAAACAGAGTAAGCGCTATTACGAAAGTAATAAAGGAAACGTGTGAAGAGCAGTTACGGAATACGACACCGGGTCTTCCTAACATGTCATGGTGGGACAGAGAATTGGAAGAAGATCGACGAGATCTTCGTCAGACAAGAAAAAGGCTCCACAAACTCAGAGGGGAGGAGCGTAAGCTGTTCTCCCACGTTTACAAGCGCAAGAAACAGGCCTATTTCAGTAGGGTGCGGAAAAAGAAAGCACGGTCGTGGGAAGAGTATGTAACCAGAGCAGGAAATGAGGACCCCTTTGGACTAGTGTACAAGCTTGCCTCGAACAAGGTTAAAAGAAGCACCCCACCACCTTGCATATCGGAAAATGGTGTATTAATAACCGATCAGCACAGATCCATGGAAGTCCTGCTTCACGCTCTCCTACCGGATGACTCTCTTGTTGAAGAGGGGGAGGAACACGAAAGGAAAATACAAGAAATGGAAATCGTCTCTGAAGAACAAGATGCGCCAGAATTCTCTGAGGAAGAACTCACAGCCATCGTTTACAAGATGAAAAATGGAAAAGCTCCTGGATTGGATGGAATCACCTCAGAAATTCTGAAAAGGTGTTACTCTAGGATCAAGAATATTCTTCTTGGAATATTCAATGATTGTCTTAGAAATGGAGTGTTCCCTTCCCCTTGGAAACTTGGGTGCTTGAGAGTGCTGTACAAAGGTAACAACAAGAAACTTGATGACCCTAAATCGTACCGTCCTTTGACATTGCTTCCGGTGCTGGGCAAAGTCTACGAGAAACTGATCAACAGAAGATTGATAATGACCCTAGAATCTGAGGGCACATTAAGTGAGAAACAATACGGCTTCAGAAAAGGCACAGGTACCGACTTCGCCCTTCATGACGTAATGAAGGCTATTAGGGAGAATCCTGAAAAGTAGGTCATGGGGGTGTTTTTGGACATCTCGGGAGCCTTCGACAATGCCTGGTGGCCGGAAGTAATGTGGCAACTTAAAAGGAAGAAATGTCCAGCCAATCTGTACAGGGTCATTCAAGATTTCTTCAACAACAGGTGGAGTCTTTATTCTGCAAAGACTATGCAAGTAAAGAAGCGCCTGACGAAGGGATGCCCGCAGGGTTCGGTTCTCGGACCGATCCTGTGGAACGTCCTTTTCGATGGGTTTTTGGAGCTGGGTCTCCCACCGGGGTGCACTGTGTTTGGATATGCGGATGATGGACTTGTCCTGATATCTGGCAAGTCAAGAAGCGTTTTGGAGACGAAAGCCGCAGAAATCATGGGAAAGATAAACACATGGGCAGAAACAGTCAAACTCAAATTTTCTGCAGAGAAAACAAAGACCATGCTGCTTAAGGGGAAGTTGCAGAGACCGCCGACGGTGCGCTTCGGGGGGAACCCGGTTGGAAATGTGCACGAGTTCAAGTACCTGGGAGTCATCATGGATGAGAATATGAGCTTCCTTAAACATGTTGAGTATGTTTCTAGAAAGGCCATAGTGGTGTTCCAGAAATTAAAACGTATTGGAAATACTAGCTGGGGGCTGAGTTACTCGACCCTCAGAACAATAAACAGAGCCACTTTCGAAGCAATAGTGACATACGGCGCTGTGATGTGGTTCCACAGAGCTGAACTGACTCAGCACAAAAGGAGGCTCATCAGTGCTCAGAGGGCGGCACTGCTGACCGTTGCAAAGGCGTACAAAACAGTTCCTAACGAGTCGCTCCCAGTATTGGTTGGAGTACTGCCAATTGACCTATTGGTTAAGTACAGGGGTCTCACGGTGGAGAGATCTCGAGTCGCGGGGCTATGCAAAGAATCAAAGGACATGCTAATGGAAGAAATCATGGACCAGTGGCAGCACAGATGGGATATATCGGAGAAGGGCCGGTATACTTATGAGCTGATCCCAAGTATAAGAACCAGAATGGACTGCAAATGGATATCCATAAACCATTACAGTATGCAACTGTACACTGGTCATGGAAATTTCAAAGCAAAGTTGCATGCCTTCGGGCTCGTAGGATCTTCACTGTGTGACGTATGTGGAGTCGACGACACAGTCCAGCACGTGATAATGGAATGTCTGAAGACCGAAGACATCGGGAACTGGCTGGAAGTCAAGATGGAAGAAAAGGGCATTCACTTAGATCTGGGAAATGTACTGACGAACAAAGTTCTAAACAAACTTTGGAATAAATTCGCCACAAGAATTGGCAAAATATTAGAAGAGTACGATATTTGGCAAAGTGACCAAATTTCTGATAACCCATAAAGGGGTACTCAGGTAAAGGCTTCACAAAAAGTAAGTCGGAGTATCTCTGATTGGCGAGGAGGACAGGTTTTAAGAGAAAACCGGTAGATAAACCGAGTAACGGCATCAAGAAAAGTGAATGGCCCGAAGAGACCAAGAGGAGAAAGTGCCGTGCACTGTCTTACTCATCCGAGTACAGTTGCAGTGCGGGAGGATGGAGGGTGTGCTGGCCTTCGGGCCTTAAAACCTGCACTTAACGAGTTATTGAGCGCCGGTCAGGCTGAAATGAGGGTCAGATGGAGCAGTGATGGAATGCGAGGGTGGGGGTAGCGGGAATACCCCGAAAAAACCCGCCTGCCAACGGTAACGCCCGCCATGTTTCCCACACGAGAACACCCGGGTGACCTCACCGCATCTGTAATCGAGCCTGGTTCGTCGTGGTGGAAGTATACAGCAAATTGGCTGGGCTGACGCTAGCAAGGAATTTACCCGGGTGCTGAACGGCTAACGACGTGCCGACATGTTGCTAGCCAGTGTCCCTATTTGCCTTCGTGCGCGGCTGGAGCTCACCTCCATGACATTAAGTAGTTGAGCCCGTCTCCAGTGAAGTAGCGCCTCGACCTCGAGAGACGAATAGTGAAGTGCTCTGCTGAGTGTAGAGGTAATACATGGCTTCGGTGTTAAAAGCTGTACACGATTAAGTGAACGCGTTTGAAATCAACCTTAGAAAAAAATCACTGCTCCTACCTGCATGTATTTTAACGGACTCGCTGAGTACCGTGCGCCGAGTAAAGTTTGTAACGACTTTACTTCGAATAAAAAGTGTTAGGTAACTATTTGTGATTACTACATTATTTATTTCACTTTCTATTTTTAATGCATTTATGTGTCAAAATGATTTTATTTGTTAAATATTTCATTTTCTATTATTATTACAGTTTCACGAGGCCCATGGCAATGTTCATTTGACACAAGGTGGAAGACTATGCGTTGTGCATACAAGTAGGTCTCGAGCAGGACTGTGCTCAGTTAACTGCGAAGAGGCTGTAATGACGGTGATGTGCGTTTGCGGTGTCGGCCAGTTTGCTGGCACTTCCCGCCGCTTTCACGGCAGCGACAAGCGAGACACACGACACATTTCCGAATAATCGAGTAGGGAGCCATAGCTAACAACGTCCGTGCACTAATGGTGTTAACACAGAGAACACTGAAGTGTGCACAGCATCGTCCAACTCGATCTGCTGCGGTTTGTGCAACGGCAGAGAGTTGTGTTTCAACCCACATACTGCTCGTGTAACACAGCGAGCTCTCCAACATGTTATCATATTCCCTAACCAGAACGATCTCTATACAATTTAGCTTAATTGTAGTCTGGTCCGGTCCTCGACACCGGCAAATTATCCTTACCTAATTATTCCAACGGAACTAATATTAATAGAACTCAATTGCATTTGATGCAATTTGTCGCCTCTAATATCGTTCGTGCGAGAGTTGCGAATTTCATTGTTGCTGGAAAAGGACACTTGAGTACAAAACCGTCTTTAGACGAGCTCAGCATACGCTTTGCACGACGGTATACCCTTTTGCAAATTCTGTATGGCAAACTACTAAGATATGCCACGGAATAGAAACTTGTACACGATATCTGAGTGAATAAATACTTGTTCTCTTGGACAGGGACTTGATGGCGGTGTCATGCATTGCGTCACTTGTTTCCTGGAGTCGCGGTAATCTAGGCACTGAGTGATCTGTTCGCGGCCCTCATTATGGAACAACTAGTTTAGTCTAATATCCATGGAAATACGTGCTTATATAATCATAGTTTTCCATGACAGTATATTTTTATATATTAGTGTATACCATGGCGTTTGAACTACCAAACAGCTTGTAATGAAATTTCGTACAAGTATGAGACTAATACGGCCATTGACGCATTCTTCCATAAAAGAGTACATTGAACATTTGTAATGTGCGAAATTCCAGAACTCTTATAGCACACTTGTGATAACGTTTCAGAAATTATATGTAATATTACAGTTCCTGTTTCAGTGTGAAATGCAGTTATTCTCCCCACGAAAATATTATCACTTATTCCTTTTCTTCCCATGCGGTATCTCCCTACCCTTCGAGAATACTGCCAACGAACATTTCACTATTGTATAAAACTACCCAATATTCCTCAACATGTAAGCATTATTTACACGTACTATTTCACCAAATAAAAAATTGTCTGCATATTTTTTGCACAATGGCAAGTCAAACTACAATTTTAGTGTTTTTGGAACATACAGATAAAATTAACAAAAACATTTACAGAAAATTTAACAAGGCTGGCTGAAAGATAATATTTAAATTTATTTTAAGGTATGATTAACAAAATACATTTTGCAAACTCATAGACTGCATAAAATTTAGAATATGTAAAAATTTCCTTATTTTGAGAAACTTTTAAAAATTTAGAAAATATTTGATAACGTGATTTTAAATATTTCTTGAAGAAACTCGTGGCACTGAGTCTGACTTGAATGATCTCATTTCGGTAATTGAGTTAGTGTTTATTACTTGTACGTCTTAAAAACACCAAAATTGTGATTTTGGCCTATCATATAAAAAAATTTGTTGTGTAAATTTTTTTATTTGATACTTTTAAGTAATATCTAAAATTTTAGCACTATTTCGCACAAATATAAAATAATGAACTTTTACGTTAGCAGAGCGCATAAGTGCTAGGTTATAGATTGTGTGCATATAGTAATGGTCTGCTTCTGTTCTCACCCTTTCCAAATATTCATCCATCTATTTTCATTAGTTTCTTGGATTGGGGAGGGGTTTAAAAATAAGGATAGTATAAATTAAAATAAAGTCTACTAGCTCCTAATATAGTACAGTACGACGAAGAGAAGAGAATAACACGCGACGGCCACCACCTGTTGGTGTCGCGGATAACCTCATAGGAAAGAGCACACAGCGCGAGTTCCAGAAGATTCTCACCCCTCTCTCACAATAACGAGACCCAAGCCCTACCTGTTTCCTCTCACACTGCAGTCTTTGCGTCTTCGATAAGCCCTGTGCGAAACTAGGTCTTACCTCATGACATTCCTGAGTTCTATCCTCGGCTGGTAACATCTTTTTATCCCTAAACCGGAGAGATGTCGTGAGTAAAAGTTAGCAGTCACAAGCACATTTTCGTGAAGGCGTCTGTACAGTTTTAAAATCGACGAGGAAGATAGTGCAGTTAGAATGCGCGTGAGCCGGCGTGAGACGCCAGGGAACTGGCCATCGCCCGAGGCAGCAAGCGAGGATGGAACGTATGAGAGAAGACGTCCCAGTGCACTTCTTCACGTGCCAGCTACGCGGAGACAACTCTCTCTTTCACTAACTGAACGGTTGTTCGCCTTCGATATGCGGCTTCCACTAAGGTTACCACAATGTCTACGTCAATTTATGTTTTCAGATGTTGTTACAGTTTTTCTGTTCTCTTGTAACTATACGAACAAGTAAATAAGTGAAATATAATTTTTTTCCTGTAAAAGAGCTGGTCCGTTGTAAAACAAAACGTAATAAAACAGCAGGCACTTCGTTGTTCGGTCACACGATATTGGCAGTTCCGATTTTTTTTTCGCCAGCCAGTTTTCGGGACTCGTGCAGAAGAAGAAAATCAGTCCGNAGTGCTCTCTTGCCCCATCCTGCTAGAACGTACGAAGTCGTGTGTAAGGGCATTACTGGTAACCCGACAAGAGCGCAGAGGTTAACGCAGATGTGACGCCATGCGTGGCAGATAAGGCTATGCGAACTCGTGCAATCCAGTCGTTGAGCGTATAGAATATGAGGTTATCTTAGCAAGAGTGTTTTGATCATCGCCCTAGCCTCTCTCTGGGTCTGTCCAACACATTGATTTAATGTTTCATAATTATAAAAAGTATTGAAAATATAATAAAACTCGCTCATCCGAATTTTCTTCAAGTTTATTCGAGATTTAAAATCACGTTAGCTGTACACTACTATTTTGTTGACACACAGCGCGGACAAAAAAAAAACAGGTAACTTGAAAGTTGCGTCAGCCAGGTGATGATATGAAAGAGTAAGAAACATGAGTGTCTCACAATCATGCAATATTTTATTCTTATTTGCTTACAAAAATAATTGAATTTTAGGTAAAAAAAAATGTTTAACTTTACGACTAGTAAGACGTCAAAACATGGAACGACTTCTCGTAATTCCCTACAAACTTAACTGTAAGTATTGCAATCATTATTTACGTTAAAATATTTGCAGTTACAGGCAGTTATTTTTTTCATAGGGTGATTTCAAGAGTGCTCACTTTATCATGAACTACTTTCTGTATGCAATTTTCGGTTGGGTCAACTTTCTGTAACCAACATTTTATGTCAAATTATGGAACAAATATTTTGATTGTCAGTAATGTCCCTTTGTTTTATTTTATTAACTACGGATGTGTTTCAAGACACGAGATCCTTTCTCTTTGAAATATATTTAGTTGATTATATGTTGTGTCAATTTTGGGAGCACAAGGATGGTAATTGGTATTTATTATTATGTTGCGCCAACATCGTGTAACCAGTATTATGCCAACAAATGGAAATTATTATATTTATAATTAAATAAAACAATAATTTATTACGTTCTCTTAAAATCTATGGTTTTTAACAAAGAAACCATGTTTTATTTAAAATTTACTTTGTTGGACATGTGTTGGTTACTTGTTAGTAAATATACTGTCGGCATTTGGTATGTATACTTTGGTTGGGCCAACGTTGTTCAATCATCGTTATGTCACTAAAATAAAATAATTGTTGTAAATGTAAATATATTAATTTTCTCAGCATATGAAGTCTTTCCAAATATAACTATCCTTTAATCTCTTTTTCGTTCCTTGTGTGTTCAGAAAACATTGTAAACATAATATTTGGTACTAAGTACTTTTCATTTCGTTACCCCGACATTGCGTTACAAACGTTATGCCAACATAGGATATTATGAACACGTTATAAATGTGTTTATGTAATTAATTTTATTTGCTCGATTCTCCAGGTTTTTAGAACAGCTGTTCTTAAAAGTAAATGGTCTATAGTTGAATGTGTTGGTTACTAGTTAGAAAATATGCTGTTGTAGCTGGTAGATATTCGTATATTTGATGGCATTTGGTTGGTGGGGTTGGAAACACGTTGTGTTGGAATCTAAATATTTGGCCAGTGTTTTGAAATAAAATTATTATTTAACGCTGATCCCTTACTATTCCTAGGCAAAATTCAAATTTGTTTCAGTGTGATGGCCTTAGTTTGGAGAAGTTTAAATTCATGTATGTAAAGTTAATACTTTAAGCAAACATTAAAATATATAAATAAAAGCATAAATTACATATTTTAACATTTGATTAAAGTTTTGTAAATACCATATGAGATAACTGACATTAAGAAAGATATCTGAATGTGTTTAATAGTGGAATAAGGTATTCCTTTTGAACAGTTGAACCTTGTCTGGCGTGTCTGTATGTGGTGTCTGTTAATGCATGCCAGTTTTAAGTACAATTTCACGCATATGTAAAAGAGAAATATCCTGTAACATTGCTCGTAATTTTATACATTGTTTTATTTGTCTCATCAAAAGACATAAAAAAAATGCGCCGTACTGGAAATCATGTAAGGCCCAAGCTTAACTGCAACAGATGTTTACCATTAGAGTTTAATAAATATTAAAAGTTGTAAAATATTTCGTGTTACTACATTAAGGAATGTATCACAGAATAGTGAACTATACTGTAACTAGTATTGCATATGTCTTCACTTCTACAACAGAGTTGTAGTGTGGTTTAGTGCATAGCACTCTGGCTGATTACTCGAAGGCGCGTATTTGCGCCAAACTCCCGCCGAGTAAATGTTTAAAATGCGGATTGTAATGGAAAACAAATTAATGCCATACCAAATTCTATATTTTTAAAAATTCATTTAAAACATTACTAAAACGAAATTTGGCAGACCGTTGTTAATTTGTTAGTTATGTGTATGTAATAACACGTCTTACCAACCGACTACCAGTGCTGCTTTGTTTGATAAATAACCGAATATTGGTTGGCGTCCGCCAACAACTTCGGGCCGTCGTAGACCCGAGCATCATTTTGATGTTCAGTCAATGTAATTTTTTTTTTTTAACTTTGGTCCAACCTTGGAGCAACATTGGTCCAACCAAAATTATATTTTCATAGTAGTAATCAGAAAATATATTTTGGTTAGTTACAGTCTGTCTAATTTGAAGTTTCTGATCGATTGTGCCTTAACTACGAGTTCACAATAATCTCGACTTATTTTCTCTTCAACAGATTTTACGAGAATTAATATCACCAAGCTTGTGACATTTTATCAGAATTAATGGCCGGTATTTTCTTTTTAAAGTAGGAATTTGTTGGGAAATTTCTTGCCCATTTCTTGTCAAATTGATTAGTTCTAGAGATATGCATGTTAACACGTATGGGATGTGTTGATTAAAACTGAAGAGAAACGAAAAACATGCGAGTCACACGTTAAGGTAAAGGTTACATATTTTTAGTGTTCATGACATTGCAGAAGTTACTTTTATAACTTAGAAAGTATGAAAATATGTAGTCAACACAAACACACTGGGAAAAATAATTGTTGTAGTATACCAAACATATTTGTTTGCGTAGGATTTGTTTAAGGTAAACGATATTTTGTTTGTACAACCAAGCCTCAGTTTTCCCAAATTAATGCAATTAGTTAACAAAGCCAAATTATTTATTTCAAACAATTTTGTTTGTGCCAAACAAATATTTCATTGTTTCAGTATGGTATACGAATATTTATGTAGACAAACACATCGTTGCAATTTGGCAACAAAATTATTGGTTTACACTAAGATAAATTAGTTGGTATAGGACGAAAAATATATTTAGTTTACTTAAAAAAATATATTTTTTAAGTAAACTAAACTTGAAAAGCAAGAAAATTAATTTTGTTCATGTAACAAAATACTAGCTTGAATTAACAAAACCTTTGTGTTAAACTAAATGAAATTGAGTTGTAAAAATAATATTTACCTTAATCAACTGTATATAATATTTGTTAGGCCATTCATTTGATTGTCTTTGTTGGAAAATACAGCGCGAGAGTTTGTTGTATTTGTTGTTACAATTAGGATAGTAACAGTGCTTGTTAGTGCGTTTATCGATGATCAATAATGGCATAAACATGTTAACAAAACAAGTTCAATAGAAAACTAAAAAGTAAAGCTACAAAGCTATGACCGGAGAGGCGACTTTAGCCGAGGTCGCTAGGGCGCAGCGTAGCGCTCGTCTGCAAACGTCCTCGGTTCGAACTCCGGTCGGGCGCCAACTTTTTTATATTAACAGAAACTCGTTAATGTACGTACAGAAAAAAAAAATGTAGCTACACCAACCAAATCTTTGTTAGGGGCAACCAAATAAGAACAAAATAAATAATTTGTTTTCAACAACTAAATGTCTTATTGCCCCTTTACAAACAATGCATTTGGTAGGGCGAAACAAACAATGTTTGATTCAACAAAACATTTTCCTATGTACATATTCTCAGATGGATAAGGAGGCTTCCAGATATCTGTGTTGCATGCGCAGGCAATACGCACTTGCATCGACTGCGCTGTTGACTCACGAGATACTTGTTTCGCGCAACGATCTTTACGCGCTCTGTCGTGGCCTACATTCCAAACATCAGGCGAACTAATTTTTCATTTACTCTGCTGCGTAAACGGGACGGCGTGCGCATTACGGCTGATCGGGAAAATGTATAGCATTGCCTGTATCACGTGTGGTACGCTCGGGAAGTTAGAGGTCTGCACTAATGCACACTAATGCACTGTGTGAACGCCAGTGTTTGTATCGGGAAATGAGTACCTGGTGGAGTCGGACGCCAACCGTTGCAGAACGTGGTAGCGCTGGCTGTCGGCACATCCTGCGTGAACCAATGACTGCCACGGGGCGGGGAGCCTGCCGACAGCACGAGCATCCAGCAATACGTGCACTTTGCACGTAAAGTCACGACGACTAGAGACGGCCTATCAAGTCACTCATTCGTGAACTGTAAAATAACGCAAACTAATTTATAGCTAAAACCAAGCACGTGTGTGTTCGCTCGCCAGTCGACTAACAGAGATCTGCAGGAAATATAATTTACACTTCAACTGTTGACAGCTGTCGGTGTTATATTACGTCGCCTGAATTCAGCAGAGTTATGTCGATATTACCGTACACAGAAAAAAGTACAATGTTGTAGCAACAACAAAAAAATTACTGTTGAGGCATTTCTTTAAACGTAAATGATGTAGTAAAATTAATAATGTGACAACGTTAAACATGTTAACCACTTACACGGTCTTATATTACTATAATGCAAATATGTTTTTGAAGTGTTAATGTTCATAAAGCCTCTTAAGAAGCGTTGCCGCAAACAAAAATTGCATTTCGCTGAAAATAACAGGAAGAACAAAATAAGTTGTGTTCCTGCGATATTAAAGTAATGTCAAGTCAGCACGAGTTTTCACTAAGTTGTGTTCCTGCGATATTAAAGTAACGTCAAGTCAGCACGAGTTTTCACTAAGTTGTGTTCCTGCGATATTAAAGTAACGTCAAGTCAGCACGAGTTTTCACTAAGTTGTGTTCCTGCGATATTAAAGTAACGTCAAGTCAGCACGAGTTTTCACTAAGTTGTGTTCCTGCGATATTAAAGTAATGTCAAGTCAGCACGAGTTTTCACTGGCTTGACGTTGTAAACTGGTGGGAACTAGTGAACTCCGACAACCTCGTAAAATAAAAACACAATATTTAAATATTAAACCATAGTATGAGAAATACACGCAGCTTAGACCAGCTCTCAAGCCTTGCAAAGCAGGTTACGTGTGCCAAATATGCTTATATTACTAGAGCATCAAGTATTCCCACTTACGAAAGAGAACTGCAGTTTGTCGTTACATTGGGCCGAATAAGCAGAAAACTCAATATGAAACACATTGAACATGTTAGAATAGAGCAGTTTGCTCTCTGCTCTCATAACTCAGGGGCAGAGCAGTCTGGGGGTCGGGGGTTCGTGTCCCGGTTCCTCCGCGGCAGGTTCACATGTCGCGGACATGGCAACTGTGAATACGTCATCAAGTCGGTCGACCGTGAGCTCGTCACACGTCAACCACGCACTCTGTCCCTTCGCCACACACGCTCTGTCCAACGGCAAGAGTATCCGTCAATGCTAATAATATTATAAATGCGAAAGTCTGTGTGTGTATGTGTATGTTTGTTTCCACTCAGCGCCATAACGGCTGAACGGATACTGATGCAATTTGGTATTTAAGTACTTTAGGTCCTGTAATAGGACATAGGATACTTTCTATTCCGGAAAATTGTGCGATTCCTGTGGAATAACAACAAAACCTAATTCTGAAATGGCTGGGAACGTGACCGAAATATATTTTCCTCTAGTGTCAGAGTTTATCAGACCACCCAAGAACCTCTGAAATGGCCTAACGACTATCAATCGATGAAAATTGGGACCGAATATTTAACGTGCCCTACGAAGCCCGGAAGCGCTCAGATGTTATGCCAATAAACGGTCACCATTTCAAATGTTTGCCTCTGGGAACGTTGCTTAACGTTGGTGATCGATTAAGATCCCTCAGCCCAGCGCAAAAAGTAGTACCTAGATACACTTATTTCTAAAGCTACATACAACTTCATGAAACTGACGTTTTGATTTTCATACATCGACGCTGGAAAGCGGAAATGTGGTAACTAAGCGATATTTGCACAGATACACTCCAAAAACAATACCCAACTTCTTGGCTATCGGGAAAAAAAAATTTCCTTCCTTTTGGGTTGCCGTAATCAATTAAAACCCTAGGCAAACAGAGTATAATTTCATAATTCTGTTTTCACTTAAATGAATGGTCTTTTCCCAATTTATTTATTAGTGTATCACTGTGAAACTCAATTGTACCCGGGTGAAGCCGGGTCGGTTCGCTAGTATGTCAATTAAGTCAACTTAAAAAAAAATGTTTGTAGGACGTTGGGTTTCGTTAAGTGGAGAGCATCACACACTTAAAGCGCCGGTTCCATTCTACTCCCGACCCTTGTTCTTTTTTTCTTTGTTGTTTATATTTCTGTATGTGACAAAATTATTGTACTTAATTTATTTTACATAGAAATAAATTTTTTAAAGCAAAGGAAATATAAGAAAATTTTAACAAATGTTAACATTAATTCGACAGCAAATGTGGTTTGCCGCAACACAAACACCACCTGTATGTTGATGGTACAGTAAGGAGGTGACGTCACAAAAGTACTTAATGTCACATTGGCATTAATCGCTTAGCAGTATACTACATTAACATAAATATTAGTTTCTGATGGCTCACAGATGACAACAATTACTGTAATAGTACCATTAATACTGCCGGCACAGCCTACGACTATTATATGAGTAGTATTAAGACATTGAAAGCACTGACGACGCGATGTTATGTCGCCAGCAGTTTTCATGTTCACTGTAACGCAATGACACTTCGGCGGCACTCAAGTGGTAAATTGCCTAAGTGAACACAGTTGTTTGTATTCTATGTTAGGTAGGAAAGAACATATAATTTGGCCATTGACAAACCGTTAATAACATTGGCTGACGTTTCACAGTACGATATAGCGTGCAGTGTATACTGCGGACCAACATGACGATTGTTTGGGAAACAGAGACCAACATGCTGAGGGGAATATAAGCTACTCACTCGTAACTAGTCTTGCATTTCTGGAAATCTTTCACGTGTTTTCTTTTGCGTCGTACGTTCACGCACTAAAATACTAAATGCCTTGGAACGTGCTGAGAACTGTACCGACCGTGCGCTGCGAAATATTGCACATTTCATCTGTTTGCTTCAGTTCTGAATTACTTTCTGTGCGGTTCTATGAACTTTACTAACAATAACCACCTACTAAATAAAAAAGGAATGAATGTGAACTTCATTGAAAGATAGGTACACTTAAGCCGATATTACACGATACCTGTTGCCGTGCTTGGTCTTCTACATGACCTTGTGCACGAGCCGGTATACAAACCTCTATGCGAGTCGCCATAGAAGATTCCTATGCACGACAGCAGTTGACGTACTAGCACGTGACACACTCGGCGGGTGCGTGGCATATGATCCCTAGTGTATATATATGGACCCCACGCGTAGAACTCATGCTAATCGTCATTCACTTATGTAAGCTTATTAAAAAACTATGTAGGACATCTTAATGTTTCTTCACTGCTGTTCGCAATTACTCCAATTCAATGCCTACTGATGTAGAGATTCATTAAAATTAAAATAAAATGACAATGTAAGTGTGCGAGATTTGGACTAAAGATTTTACCAGTTTTCAAACTGTAATTTTTATTCTTAATGTACCGAGTTATTATCGGCATGTAACAATTTAGAAAAGTAATTTCCATCGGAGTTTCGAACTCACGTTTTAAAAACATTGCTTTAACCCAATTAACGCAACTCTTCTACTCAGCTACCATTTCGCGCACGTCTTCCTGTATGTAAATGACCTAAGTATATGTGTTCTTGTAAAACCGCTCGTATTAAACTTTATTTGGCAATGTTTTAAATATTTACTACGGTTTTCAACAGTAATTTAAAGTTGCCATCCTCAATATTATTCGTCCCTGTCGAATTTTAAATCCATTTGAAAGAGTTTCAACCTCACAAACGTATAATCAAGATGGAGTAGCCCTTCTTGGTTTCTTAATCAACTCGTTTTAAGTAGAAGCCATGGAGCGCCCTATGCTCTGAAACTGAAAGGTACGAAAGTAGATATGGAACCGTCTACGGAAAATAGGACACGTCCTATCACCAAACCTGGTATGCAATTTGGCCGTAAAGATGACAAATGCCACGATTGGTGCCATACTGGATGGTATAACGGCCGCTATGGCAGATCTTGCTCAGGATTTTACGGAATCTAGTTCCATGTAATATGGCCGTTAGGTCAAAACTTAGCCCGTGAAGCAGGAGTTGAAACTTACAAGGAACGAAAACTCACACGAAACATTAAAAATAATACAGTTAGAAGCAGGAATGACATTTAGTGCGCGCTAGTTTATGATTATCACAAAAGTTGAACTTCAGAACCAAATGTGGATAGTGTGAGAAAGATTTAAAATGTCTTAACGTATGTGATATTTAAAGTAAAACAAAAGAGTTACCAAAAATCATAAGTAAAATTGAGGCATCTCTCTCGTTTGTTGCGGCATTTCTCTCTTACCGTAATAGAGATGGCCACTTGTGTTTCACAGGCTATATTTATATGCTTAATCATATAATATAATCTTTCGTAACTACGGTTATTTTTAATGGGCACACTGGACGTCATTGTGAGAACGCCATAATAAGATAATTACTTAGTGTATTAAAATAATTCAATATAAAACATAATTTTAATGTAGTGCCCGGAATTTACTCCGTAGTTACCCTAAATAAAAGAAACAGCAGATAAATAGTATAATCCTGGAAAAAAAAACATGTTAAATCTATCTAATTTAATGCAAATTTGAGATACATTTTGAACACGAATTACATAAAAGAGATGTAAATTTCAAATTATAAATCATTGTCAAATAATATAGTCTATAAGGGTATTTATCCTCCTATTAGATGAAATTGAAACTTTTTTTTTTACATTTATGGTTGTTTTATGTCAATACTCTCTTTTGGAAACTTTCTTTCGCACAAGAGGTCGTAGATAACAAACGTCATCCGAGACTGCAAGATCAAGCATTTGAGTAAGTAAACAATTTCTTGTAGGGAAAACGTCTCTGAAAAAGCAAAATGAATATAAAGAAAACATTTTGCTGGATAGGCCTTAGAGGGTACTCGCAGTACGCAAGTGGCTAATTGGGAGGACATTATAGCAGTGATAACCAATTGAAAAAGGATATATATTCAGAAAAATACTTTTTAAAAGCTAGCAGTATGCTCCATAATACGAAAATATATTTCATGATAGTGCAATGAAACATTTTTCATTGACGACCTGATTACATATTACATCAACAGTTCTTTAATTAAATGTGAACCAATGTGAAAATCACAAAAATAGAAGACTGTTGGTGAAGTACGAAAGCTAGTAATCTGGTAATAGATTTTCGAAATTAGAAATTTAATTCAAGAGTGCTTTTTAACCACTTGCTTGTAAGATATGTGCACCTCGTGTCTCGTTTTTAACTTTAATATGCGATAAATTACCAACCATTGCCATGAATGGCAAAAACGTGCTTCAAAGTCATTTCAGGAATAAATGTAAGACATTTAACTAAAATGTAGAGAACATTTTTTTTACATTTAATTAAATCTTCGTGTACACAATTATTTCAATATCACATATTGAAGAAATAAAGAGAATGAATTGAGCCAAGTAAACTAGTTTGCAAAGTCAATTTTGAAAAAAAAATTTAAATATGAAAACTGAAAGCAAGCAAACATATTTGCCTTTATACGGCACCGGCCTGGTTTCTTAATAGGAATATGGAAGTCAGAGTATTAAAGTTAGCGTAAATTAACATTGGTAAAGACATGAATACTATAGCCGTGTATCTTATGTCGCGGGTAGCTTAATCCATCTTACTAACGACGTAATATCTATGTATAGAATGAACATTACGACTAACTGACTGACTCACCCATCACAGTGAAAACTGCAGGACGCAAAAGCATGAACATTTAGGGACGGATTCCCCTTAAGGTGCATGTACCCACCGAGAAAGGATTTTTCGTAATTCGACTCGTAAAAGGGTCAAAAGGGGTAAAATGTGTTTTATAAGACTCCTCAATACCCCACTAACCCGATGATGTATCGTTGTGCACTTATCTTCAAAGGTACCCTATACAATTCCCTAAAATATTTTCAGGATTTTTTGAAATTTATTAACGTGCGTTTTCGAGGACAGCTCAATAACGCATTAACGCGATAAGATATCGTCTCTCTTGGCTTCGAAAGATAATCTAGACTAATGATAAAAAAATCACATTTGAAATTCAACCCCTAAGAAAGTGAAAAAGGGTAAAATGTGTTTTCTAGGACTCTGCAATAGCTCATCTCCAAAAATATCGTTATGAACTTTGCTGCCTAAATACGTGTTTTAGGAATTTTTGTAAGTGGTGAAAAAGTAAGAGTAATGTCATTTAGTAACTTGATAATCCTAGCACTGGAGGGTGTAACCACTAATGTTGTTTACACAGAGGTCGTTTGGTAAAGGAAATTAGTAGCTGCTTGGTGTAGTAGATATCGATGAAGCCGCGGACAGAAAGCTAGTGACATTGTATATAATACTTCTGTTTTGTGGTTGTGCTGCAAATGGGTTTAAACAACGTGTTTCCTTTTGCAACCTAACATGCGAGGCCAAATAACTCTGGCTGTGTTACATAATCAAGGTGTTTCTTAGATTGAACTCTCGTGAAATGCACAATGGATTAGTGGGAGGGGAATCGTTAAATTTAGATTACCGTTACTCTCTGGAACATACACAAGACCACGCCTTGCCTTATTCACGTGGTTAAAAGCACGTCCATCCATTCAGAATAATCCTTGTTTCTGTAAACTGTGTTTAAAATATCGAATAACCTGCCTGAATTGACAATTCGTTATTTCATATTTTTAAATATTACACTATACACGTAATATGACCAGAAACAGTGTCAAGCAAATGTAACTCAGATAAAAGAACAAAAAACTAATATTTAGTGTATGTACATTACTAAAGTAGAGAGATTTTTTTAACTAATAACAAATATCGCGGACAATAGGAACGGAATATGTACTTATTTTGTGGACGAGGAATGCTTTTAGATATTATAATAGTTTTATATATTTTTGTTATTTGCACTTGTGTGTTGTACGCGAGTGTGTCGTGTAACTTTTTTATGAAAGTTAACATTTTTATAGAAATCGTTACTATAATTTATGAATGTGAATTTAATATAAAAAAATTACCTCATTACTTTGTAAAATATTTGCTATCAACCTGTTGGTCAATTACAATTGCCGTGATGTTGTAACTGCCAGTTCGGAGAAACATAGAATACCGAAATCTGAATGGCCGGACCGGGAATCGAACCCCAGTCCTCCAGAATACGGTGGCTCACCACTGAACCACCTTGCTCGGCGATGGCTCACCACTGAACCACCTAGCTCGGCGATGGCTCACCACTGAACCACCTTGCTCGGTGATGGCTCACCACTGAACCACCTTGCTCGGCGATGGCTCACCACTGAACCACCTTGCTCGGTGGTGGCTCACCACTGAACCACCTTGCTCGGTGGTGGCTCACCACTGAACCACCTTGCTCGGTGATGGCTCACCACTGAACCACCTTGCTCGGCTTATACTCCGTCATACGCAGAGGAAGATGCGTACATTGACTGACAAATATGTGAATCGCCCGGAAGGAATGACCCAGATAGGACGTAATTTGGTTAACATACATACCACCGCTGTTCGTGTAAATGATTTTAGAGCTAATATATATAATATCTAAATGGCCACCAGAGTGCATTGATGGTCCACACGGTTATAGCGATAGTGCTATAAGGCGTATACGGACGTCAGGCAGTCAACACAATCAGGGAACGTCACCAAATACAGAGTATGGCTGGTAGATGTATTAGACAGAATTACGAGCACATAACAGAGTTTAATAGGTGCCAAATTTTGGGTCTGCATGAGGCCGGGTGGGTGTATAGTTCAGTTGGCAGGCACGTGGAGCATTTCGGTGTCACAGCGGTCCAATGGCGTAACAATTGGGTACTTGAGGGAATCACATATATCATCAAGGTTCCAGTCGACGAAGACAGTTCATACAAAAGAAGGATTGCCTTATTGGGTGGCAAGCACTACGCATCCTTATATCATTCGTAGTTGGCATTCAGACATGTTAGCTGGAAACATTACAAGTACCCGTGCCAACGACAGAGCAGAGGCGGTGGCGTTCGGAGAGTTGCCGTAACTGGGAGGCATAGAGTAATAACGAGTACATAGTGTTGTTCAGCGATGAATCTTGGTTCTGCACAACGACAGGTGACTTTCGTGTGGAAGTATGGTGACGCCGAGGGGAGAGGACAAATCCCGCCAATGTCGTGCAGAAACACCGGCGTTACTCCTGATCGTAGGGTCATAGGCGCGTCTTCAGGTAACCTCTGGTAGTGATTCGGGGGACCCTAATAGCACAGCAGTAAATCCAACACAACCTGCAATCTCATGTCATATCTCATTAAACAGTACCTTGGCACAGTTTTCCAACAAGACAATGCTCATCCATACATGAAGCATTTATCTATGGATTGTCTGCCTCATAATAAGGTATATTTCTGGCAAGCAAGGTCCCCGATCTGTCCCCATTAAAAAATCTGTGGGCTCAGATAGGACACCGATTCTTATTATTTGCTGCTATGTAGGATATTAGTGGTCAGTTACAACAGATAAATAAATTAAATAAATGGTGTGTGGGGAGTGCACCCGGAGCAAGGCGACACCCTCCGAGTGACGGTCTTTCCAGCTGGGACCCGTAGGTGACCGTCATCCCCGGGCATTACAGAAATGAAACCGTAGAAATGGAGCGGCACTGGAATGCAAGGGTGGGGGAAACGGGAGTACCCCGAGAAAACCCGCCAGCAAGTGGCATCGTCCAGCACGATTCCCACATGTGAAAATCCGAGAGTGAACCCACCGGGGATCGAACCCGGATCGCCGTGGTGGGAGGCGAATTACAACAGATGTGGGCCGACTTGTCTCAGAAGAGGATTGACGACTACCTCCCGAACCTAGTCGGCGCACATATCCAGGGCTGAGAGGGTGCTGTGTCCGCCTGGCTTGGAGCACGCCAGTGCTGGCAGCTCTATTGTACGTGCAATCTGATTTTGTAGCGATTGCAGTAATGTCACACGACCATTCTACACATACACATTCATTTAATTTCCTCTATTACTTCTAGGTGCTTGACTTTATTGTTGGTGTGTAAATTAAACAATAATTTATTTAGATAATTTAAAGTGGCAGCCAAAATGATTATTTAATGAACCAAGTGGACTAGCACATAAAAAATTCTAACCAATAAAGGCCACGATTCTTAATCTAAACGTAGGAAGAATGATACTGTTACAGAAAGTTGAATAATTACTGAAAATAACAAGTTTCCATGTAAGTGAAAATTATGATACAAAATAAATATAGAAAAAGAAATAAAAATACTCTAGAGATTAACTACGGTTGTCATTAATGTAATTATAGCACCCCAGTTGAACGGCCTTTCTTAACTGTTGGAGTCAAAGAATTTAAAATTGCTTCAGACACTGGACATGGGCATCACAGATTTCGGCTAGTGGAGTCATATCGGCCTTTTGTTTATATTTAAGTCGAGCGTCTGTCACCTTGACCTTACAGGTAACTTTGGTGACCTTGGCCATCGAGTTACGTCACTGTGACTCTAAACCTGAAAGTTCCAAAAATAAAAAAACATAAAAAAAAGCATTACAAAAATTTTAATGAAAGAAAAAAGAAATGTTTTAAAACATAAACAAAATTTTGCGTACATTTAAAAAAAGTAAAAAAACAAAAAAAAAAAAAAAAAAAAAAATTCCAAACATTTAACTAAAATAAATAATAATCTTTAAAAGACTGCCAAATATGGCATAGTTTACTCACATTCGTGCAATCCGCTCTCAACAAGCGCCTCCATTGGTGACAATCACATTGCTGATTACAGCCGACATTCAACCGTCTGCTGCCAGTTTCAACCACCTCGCCCTCCACAATCTCCAACTCAACAGCTGGTAGCGACGTCTTGATGAAGGAAATAGTATTTGTGGCGTGTGCGAAGGCAGGACACCCGTCTCGGAGTGGCGATGCATGTTTGCACAAACTGACTGAGTCACCTGCGATAATTATTATTTTAATCTCCGATGTTTCACCATATAAAATTACCATATCAGATTCGGATATTACATAATCTGAAATATGTAATTTTCAGTTTTAAATTCCTGTTCAAATATGTGTTTTTCAAAATATGAACAATTTGGCTTTTACACACCGGGTAGATACGAATTAAAACCCAATTAAAAAAAAACATTATTTTAATTCAATTGAGTCTACCAACTTCATGTAAAAAGTCACTTACATTCCAAAACATGTTAAATTAAATCGGTGTCTTGTACACAAAAGGTTTACTTCTTTTATTCGACTGGTACAAAGTTTGGGATAGGTTATAATGGGAAATACAGGTCTCGTGGCGACACACACTAGAGTTTACAATCTACTTGTTTGCTACAAAACTGGTATTGAAGTCTCAGTGGGCCTTGAAGTTCTGATGAGTGATGTACTTTACTTAAACTTTCACTATGGCTGGAAAGCGCCCCACACATATCCAGTACTTATTTCTTGTAACGAAGGCTGTACATACAGCCATTTCTATGTTGTTGAACAATGTTGCCTTTCAGGAACGACATATTGTTACAGAGATACTAATATTTTATTGAGAGTTCATTCACACAGGTCGATGGCATATTTGTGGTAAGAACTGGGACTGGTTTTGCAACTGTGCAATTCGATGATACCATTATAGATGCCATTGGCACAGCACGAAATGTCAATGGAGCTACACCAGTTATACTTGCATACACAGGGGACTTTGGCTTTGCACAGGTCACAGGTACCTTGCACAAAGAAGCCGATGACGCCGATGGCTCTGGTAGAGATTGATGTCTCTGCCGAATAAATAGATGGTACCGCCGAAGGCCTCTATAACTCTGGTAGAACTGCAGGAACTACAGTCGAAGAGATAACTGGTATGGCTCAAGAAGTAGATGATGATACTGCAGATGTTGTTGCTGAGATACGATTGCACAGTCGATCACGATTTGCTTTTGTCGTATCCAACTGAAACAGTCTGCATCAACTGATGAACTACGAAACCAGCCGGTCTTGACTATTTAAATACTTGTATTTAAACAATATAACACCATACAGGTATTGACCTGCAATCCCCTACCAGCCCCATATCGAAAACAGTTCCCAACCAGTCACCAAATGGAGCTTATAACTCATGCAGGGCATACAGTATTCTTAGGGTATAACATGTATGTTATTTCTGTAGGGCGTACTTTTCACACATGGTCTTACACTTTTCAATCATGGAATCCATAATTCATTTTGGGTGTACCATTCACACAAGGCATATAATCCATTTAGTACACACTGTCCGTGTAGGGTATGATGTCTGTGCAGGGTCATATTCTGCATGGCTTGTAATTATGTGCATTTTTTATTTACAGACCACACGAGTGCAGAAATTTACTTTGAACAAGTATTTTTAGTAGGGCTATTGTATTATTTCTTTAATTATATAAGAAACAATAAATAATATATGAAATAAAAGCAAAAAAGCTTTGTTCACATTAAACTTATTTTATAATAACAAATACAGAAATTAAATACAGACAATATAAGATAAATATACTGGAATCAAACTGTGAACTTGGTTTATCACTCAGAACATGAAGCATTTAGTATATCGCCAATGGCAGTGACGTGAGTTCCACCTTACATATAGTATAATTACCACAGTAACTGTTATAACAAATATCCACATTATTATATGATATAACATATGTGAGTTTTGTCATCATACACTATATGACGCTCTCGTTTGATTGATGGTCCGGCGAATTCGAGCTTGGCAACAACAAAAATGATACCAGCTGCCCCAGAGAGATACATTATTGGGGGCGGTGACGTTGAATTCAGCATCCTTCAGATGGTACAGCATCACCAGATTCACGAGTATGCGATCTCTGCGATGTCTATAATATGTCTGCTGGTTTAAATGGGGTATCACTGGTCTCAACTGGTTGTGCTCAAGTCCGCATTGTAGTGTCTAACGTGCAAAGTACATCTTCTATGCTGGTGGGAATAACTGTAGTTGGTCGCATGTGAGAGATGGCGCGGATTCCAGTTTGGCTAAGGTATCCCAGTGGCCTGTATCAGTTCATAGTCATACAATATAAGAAAGTGTAAATCTCTCCAGTGTTGCATACCACAGTAATCACAGCTTTCCATGAATGTGTACAGATAGGCACCGGTAGTAGTATTCGATGCTGAAGTAGCCATGCTTGAAACTTGCACGATAAAATGTTTCCATGTTCGAATAGTGACTGGCAACCGATTGAAAGTTAAACGACACTTGTGCTTTTATTACATGCTAGAAAAATGGCCGCTGGTGTATTCTGTACCATATAAGAAGGTCACTTTTTGACAGCTCGGCGAAAGTAGCGCCACTGTTTACATCTGACTATGTATCCTTCCGCCATCAGCTGGCCCGTCAAGTCGGGGCTGTATTTTTTATCAACACGCTGTCAGCTAATCCACTTCTCATTGTACTGTAATACTAAACAAATTTTAAGATATTTTAAGACTGACATCTGTCTAAAAAAAATAAGTAGGTTATAAAAGTAAAAATATAAAATGTTGCAAATTATTAAATATTTGCTAACTCTTTTTTAATTTGTCCGAGATAGTGAAATTGGGTTAACATTTGTGAGACGGTCTGTTGTGTCTATTATCACACTTTGGATGTTATAGCTAATATATTCGATTTGGAAATATGTGACGTGGAATAACGTTAGAATTGCTTAAAAACTATTCATGCATGTCTCACTTTCTACGGAAACAAAAAGATGGGTTTTGAGAGAACAATATGGCGTATAATTTACGTAGACGAACGATTACTTGTACTCCAAATCGTTGTACATGAAATATATGTTACTTTAAAAGTTATGCAAAGCTCTTGGAAAAACATAACTATTGGCATCTGTTTGTAAATTCGTTATATATCGCGCAGGAAAGAGGTTCATTTCTGGCTGGTAATACCTCGCAAAATATCCGACAGATGGCGCGCACAGCAAATCACGGCGAAGTTTGAGCAACTCTTTTTTTGGTCAACAGATAGTTCTTATATTACGGGCTGAAAATATATTTCAAATTCGTGTCGTTTCGTCAAATTAATAGAAAAAATAATGCAAAAATATTATGCAATATTTCTGTATGCTTTTGGAATTAATGTCAAGGACGTGTTGAAAGCGAGGTTGGAGAGGGATGATACGACGTGAAAAAGCTTTCTGAAGTTAGCACAACTTCAGAAAACTTTTCCACGTCGTATCGTTCTATTGTACATTTCATTTTCAACACCTAGACATAACTAGATTATCACGAAGTTTAGTTTTTAACACTAACAACCATTGTTTTGTGACCTTGTAAAATAAAATGTATTAATAAATCTAAGAACTCTTTCTTATACGCGTATTTTCTGCTTTTCTGATGTACATCGGCAGTGCACTCAGAATAGCCAACATTATATTAACTTTTGTTCGTTCGTGCATCAGCTGATACAGGATTTTGTAAATGGCGTTTTGTTTGTTTCGTATACATCAATTGCCACTTACTGACTGTCAGAAAGTGGCCTTCTTATACCGTATGGACCATATCCAAAGCTGACGATCAAGTGTCCTTGTCTATTCCTGTATATTTACTATTGAACAATAGCTGCGAATTTCTCCATGCACAAGTTACATCTTGCCCTATCTTGAATTAATGTGATGTTGTTGCTCGCCCAACATTTTGATAAGTTTCCTAAATTTATCTCTAATTGACGCCCATGTCAATTATTTATGCTCCTATTCACAACTTGCCTAGCGAGTCATTCTGTTCTTGTTACACCACGTAAATGGGAGCCCATAGCACTTCATCAGTAGTTTTCTGACATTTCCGACTTTATGAAATTTTCTTGATTCCACTCCAGATCATAGGAGTGCTTAGTTACTTGTTGGTCTTCTTGTTTTTTTAGTCTAACCGTTTTTATGTGTATGATGGCCGGAAGAACTGGATTCGAGTCTTGCCATCATTTTCGTAAGTCAAACAGATTTCCTCGAGTGAAAATACTTTTTATCTCTGAAGTCTTCAATACAGTATCATATCTTATCTTGATGGCGAGTGTGCTTGAACAGAACTAAATTTACATAAAAAAGAATTCATATGTAAATATATTTACATGTTATGGTTCTGCATCACATCTCTTGTCCCATACTGCTTCTGCGAGTGAAGGAATGTATGAAGACTAGGTGGATGGTATTTTGAGAATCAGACGGCGGTTTATAAAGGCAAGCCGCCGCATGCCATCGCGATAAGCCTAAAGCGATTCTTGGGGTTATCTTTGAAAGAATGTGCTAGTCAACGCTATGGCCTCTCTCAGCGAGAGTCGGGGTGCAGGGAACCTTCTAGATAGGGCTAGCGAAGACGCGACGTATCTCCGAACCGACAGTTTGGAAGATTGTGTGAACTTGAGCGACAGGTGCGCGAAGACAGCGAAGCTACGAGCCAGCAGAGCTGCGAGTGGCGACGGAAGTGACAAGTGGGAGTGAAGTCTGCGGATTGAGAATAATAAGAATAATTGTGAAATTGATAGTTTAAAGTTGTAATTTCTGTGTAAATAAATTAAAAATAAAATTTAGTTATTTTATTATAATCAAGACCTCCGTCCTTCACGAACTCAGATACGCCCCTCCGGCGTCTTGTAAGAATATTCTTCGTTTCGTATAATTTCGGTCAAACATGGACAGACAATGTGTGCAACCTGCACAGCGTGTAAACAGTAAACATTCTCATTTGCAAAGTATTGCTTNGCACAGCGTGTAAACAGTAAACATCCTCATTTGCAAAGTATTGCTTCAGCTTATATGGGGTTGTTGCGGGATGTATGTTGTTATGGTAGTGATCTTGGCGATNACACAGCGTGTAAACAGTAAACATTCTCATTTGCAAAGTATTGCTTCAGCTTATATGGGGTTGTTGCGGGATGTATGTTGTTATGGTAGTGATCTTGGCGATGTTTATGGGAAAAAGTTACATTCATAATTTGGGATTTAATGATAATTCCAACATTTATGGTTTTCATTTACCCTTATAGTAATATACTATTTTTGACCTCTAAAATAAGGGGTTTAAAATTATTTTGAAAAAAAAAGTACTCTAGAGCATGCGTACATTACGGTTATGTGAAACGTCTCCACACGGTGAATACCGTTAAGCTCTCTTTCGTCATGATTTGCCTATATGCGAGAATTCCTTGCTGGTGGTGTCGGAATATTATAAATGCAGGTAACTAATTTCGTATTTGCATATTTTATTAAATGAAGTTCGTAATAGGTGCCTTCTTAGAACAGTCGTCCAGTGAAATGAAATATTTGCACGTGTATGCCGCTTCGTACGAGTGTTTCTTGTGTTTTGGTCAGCCATTTTCATTAACCATCATGAAGCGCTAGCTACAACCTAAAGTTTAGATTTGTTGGTTTCAAAACCAGCTCAAGTGTTTTGTTAATCGAATAAGTCAGATAATAAACTATTTTGTATCAGTGGCTGACAAAATTATTTTAAACAGTAATCGGTCAAAGCTTGCCACGTGTTTAGGGATTACGAAGTCAATAGTAATTTTGTGTGTTTTTAAATAATTTGTTTTTAAACTGTTCCTAATATATTTGTAATATACGTGATCTTTAAAAATTGTGTTTTTTTACCCTAGTTCATTTAATTGAAAATACGAGTTTTATGTGTTAAGTTAAATTTAATTATACTGTTTACATTGCGAATGACTCACGTCGGTACGAACAGCGACATATTTACCGTGTTTTGTGCTTGCGGGAGGTTTTGAAATGTTGGTGGCCTAAATAAATACCCTTTCTAAAGTAGTTTCATATACAAAAAAATTTAACGAATTTTATGTGCAAGAGTTACTTAATTGAAAATATTAAGTGTGTATTTATCGTATCGGCACGAACTAAGTCACATTTATCGCGCTTTGTTTTTTCGGTGTAGTTACAACTTTCGAGTTATATTCATTTTAATTCTTTTCTGTACAAGCAAAATTTTCAATTGCATCATCAAAACAATTAGCAGTTCAAATTGCTACTGTCTTTATAAGATGGGCCGCAAAATTATCCCGTCTCACAAAAGACGTTAAAGTAGAGTTCTCCGCTCCAGTAATAAAATTAACAGAATCGTAACTAATACATTATTTAGTCATAACGAAAATAAAATATATGGGAATGGCAACTGGCTATACATAATAGCCTAAGTAATGGATTGAAGTTGTCAGTCTTTCAGTGCCTGCCATTGGATTCGTAGAGTTTGTTTACAAACATAGTTTTCTTCACTGAGGGAACAGCTGTGGCGGAGGGATACATTGTGGCTGCACTACTTTTCGAGAACAAAGTTACTTAAGTTATTGAAACGGAGTAAGTTCTATTCAATACCTACGACACCGTCTTCACTGCATTTTCTCGACCAACATGCAGTATTGGGCACAAATCTTTTGTGTGTGGGAATATTTCCGTGAATCGTGGTTGAAATCTTGCAGTCGATTACAAATAAAAAATTAGACTAGTCCTGTTTTTTTCACACCGATAATCACGATCAATACCATACTTTTGAACGCATATAGGCCCAATATCGGGGTTGAATTGCGTCCGTAGTAAATATAATGAGAGTGAGTTCCCATTTGGAAGTTTAGCAAGTGCCACTTAGTTTTACAGTTGGTGCTCGTGTTCACACAAAAATGTTTGCATTTTGTATTTGAAAAGTACACACTGCGAGTCCCTTACTCTTACATTGCGCAGTCTCCTGGTCAGTTGCCTGATGGTGCTTTGCCCTGGTTTCTTAATAGCGAAGCTTCTTTATATTTTGTATTTGAAGAGTACACACTCTGAATCTCTTACTCTTACATTGCGCAGTCTCCTGGTCTGTAGCCTGATGGTGGTTTGCCTTGGTTTCTTAATAGCGAAGGTTGTTAATAATTTATCCCATGGGAAATCTTGAATGTGACACGAGTCCACAACCTGAGTGATACTTTTGCCTTATGCGAAACCTACCAGTTGGAGTAGTCTGTAAACACCTTGCCGAGCAATTTTGATGCATGATTTTTGCCATTTAGGTTTTAAACTGGCCATTGCAAAGAAAGTGCTCGAAGTTGAGTCAAGTCTGTCGTCGACCAGTATGCTGAGTTGGCGAACTTTAGAAGCAAAGAACTCGCTCCACACATGCGTTTGAAATGGCCGGAATCGGATTAGTAGTGATTCAGTGCAATACAATCAGCGACCATGTAAAACTGAATGCCATACACGAGTTCTCATGGAGCTGAAAAGTGTGATCGAGTGGTTCTGCCACGTGGTCAACCAATACGGACGATTATACAAACATTGTTAATGACTGGAACTATTCCTATGCCAGACATTCCCGACTAATCGTGACTTTACAGTATTCCTTTTCATCAGAATCCCTGATCACGTACAATATAAAGATCGCTGCCAGTCTTTTAAAAAAGGAGATTAGAACCAATATCTCATCGAGCAAATATCCACAAATTGGATTTATACTTTGCCTTTTTGACTTCATACTGTGTTTGCTTAATAGTGCTGANATCAGCGACCATGTAAAACTGAATGCCATACACGAGTTCTCATGGAGCTGAAAAGTGTGATCGAGTGGTTCTGCCTCGTGGTCAACCAATACGGATGATTATACAAACATTGTTAATGACTGGAACTATTCCTATGCCAGACATTCCCGACTAATCGTGACTTTACAGTATTCCTTTTCATCAGAATCCCTGATCACGTACAATATAAAGATCGCTGCCAGTCTTTTAAAAAAGGAGATTAGAACCAATATCGCATCGAGCAAATATCCACAAATTGGATTTATACTTTGCCTTTTTGACTTCATACTGTGTTTGCTTAATAGTGCTGACGACAAATAGGCAGGTGTTAATAAAAACAAATAAAAACTACTTTTTGCTTTTACTGATTGACTATAATGGTAAGTTGGGGAACTTTAAGACCACTAAACTCCGTAGTGGTTTTGCACCGTTCTTTTTCCACAGAAGACTTTCTTCTGTGGAGCTTGTTATGTTTCATAGAAGTAATTTTACTCGCTTATTTTTCTTTGTGTTCTGGAAATGAGATATTATTAATTTTAACAGCCTCGTTATTTACGCACATAATGCCAAATTTGGTCCTAGGCAGTGGGTTTCTTCGTGGTATTTTAAAAATCTCTTTAATTTGTTTATTTGTCTCGGTAGATTCATTATTCTTGTCATCTACACATTAAAGGCAGACTAGAAATGAACCAGAATGTTGCAATATTAACTCTTCCTGCTGTTCGCATTGTCTTTGCAATTAACTAGATCCCGTTAAATATCCTGTGTTGACTTCGTCCAAAAGGAGGTAGGCGTAATTTTTGCTAATGGGGAGAGATATGTAGCTGATTGAATGTATATTGGGGGAAACTCAGGAAAGTACTAATTTTTGCGAAGCTGCGTAGTTCACCAAGAAAGGGAAGGTTAAGAGAAACATTGGCACAAATGTTAATTGCATCGTTGTCTCTACGCGTCACGAGTATTCATGCAGTCATATGATTTTATCAAGTGATAGTGAAGTAGAATTTATTATGTACACCGGAGAGCTAAAAAAACTGGTATAGGCGTGCGTATGCAAATAAAAGACNATAGTGAAGTAGAATTTATTATGTACACCGGAGAGCTAAAAAAACTGGTATAGGCGTGCGTATGCAAATAAAAGACGTATGGAATCAATCAGAGTAACGCGATGCGGTCGGCAGCGCCTATATAAGACAACAAGCGTCTGGCAAAGTTNATCAATCAGAGTAACGCGATGCGGTCGGCAGCGCCTATATAAGACAACAAGCGTCTGGCAAAGTTGCTAAATCGGCTACTGCTGCTACAATGGCAGGTTATCAAGATTTAAGTGAGTTTGAACGTGGTGTTATAGTCGGCGCACGAGTGATGGGACATAGCATCTCCGAGGTAGCGATAAAATTTGGATTTTCGCGATTTTCACGAGTGTACTGTGAATATCGGGAATCTGGTAAAACACCAAATCATCAACATCGCTGCGGCCGGAAAAAGATCGTGAACGAACAGAACATATGACGACTGACGAAAATCATTAAACGTGACAGACGTGCAACCCTTTCTCAAATTGGCGCAGATTTCAATGCTGGGGCATCAAAAAATGCCAGCGTGCGAACTATTCAACGGACCATCATTGATATGGGCTTTCGGAGCCGAAGGCCCACCGTTGTTGACTGCACGACACAAAGCTTTACGCCTCACCTGGGCCCGCCAACACCGCCATTGGACTGTTGATGAATGGAAACACGTTGCCTTGTCGGACTAGTCTCGTTTCCAACTGTATCGGCTGGATGGACGTATACGGGTATGGAGACATCCTCATGAATCCATGGACCCTACATGTCAACATGGGACTGTTCAAGCTGGTGAAGGCTCTGTCATGGTATGGGGCGTGTGCAGTTGGCGTGAAATGGGACCCCTGATACGTCTAGATACGACTCTGGCAGGTGACAGATACGTAAGCATCCTGTCTGACCACCTGCACCCATTCGTGTCCATTGTGCATTCCAACGGACGTGGACAATTCCAGCAGGACAATGCGACACCCCACACATCGATAGTTGCTACGGAGTGGCTCCAGGAACACTCTTATGACTTTAGACACTTCCATTGGCCACCTAAATCACCAGACACGAACATTATTGAGCATATCTGGGATGCCTTGCAACGTGCTGTTCAGAAGATATCACCACCGCCTCGCACTCCTATGGATTTGTGGACTGCACTGCATGATTCATGGTGTGAATTTCCTCCTACATACATTCAGACATTAGTCGAGTCCATGCCCCGTCGTCTTGTGGCACTTATGCGTGCTCGCGGGGGCCTTACACGATATAAGCAGGTGTACCAGTTTTTTTTGGGTCTTCAGTGTACATACCAATCGATCTTTCAGCTTACTTTAACGAATATTGATAATTTTTTTTCTATTCTAAACTATTTGTTTTTATTCGTAAAAAATGTGATTTACAGATGAAAAGAGAAAGTGAAACACTTATTTGAACTTCAGTTTGCGTTAAATAGCTTATCATATAAAAATTAATCTCATATAAAATAATGGATATTTGCAGTCAAAACAATCAAGATGCTCTAAAAAAATTGCCCTTTTTAGTTCCTAATATATATGAATTACGGACATAATTTTAATTGTTATTTTTACTATGCAACTTTAATGTTGAGCAGAAAATTTACCTGATTTGAATGTAATCTCGTGAAATAAGTCAAAAAAGAACGTCAGCGATTTTTTTTACAGCCACTATCGAGAGAGGGCTTAAATAAACATTGATGTATCCTGCTGCGCGGAGATAAAACATAGAAGAGGACATAAAAGAGAAATACTGTTGGCCTTGTTGGCAAACTGGTCCAGAGGGGGCGGCGCGGAGAAGGGTTGGTGGGGGTTTGGGTGGTACATGGGAGGTCGTGACGCAGTCACATTGCGTGTTTTCACGAGAGTTGGGCTATCAAACAATCGCAAATACAGCGCTTTGGTTCGTCAGATTTTTGTACCTAAATCGTAATGAGAACGGCTTTCATACTGTAGGGAGTGCAAGTACGACACAACGGTATAAATGCTTTGGAATAATTTGCTTTCACGGTTAAATGAGCGGAACAAAACTAATTTTACTTAAATAAATTTCCCGTTTGGAGGAGTACTAGTTACATATTATTCAAGATTAACCACATTACTGTATTACGTTATTTAATACATCATCTGCGTTTAATTAATGTGTTTGGCGATAATATATTTTTCAGGCTCCTCCTGAATTTACGTAGAGTTATGTCGCAAAAATCGTGAGTGACAAAATATTACAGAAATTCTTTAGCGTATTGCTGTTTGTATGATTGAATTATACTTTTCTGACGCAGCTTGTACATAATAACTGGAGAATCACAGGCGTTCTTTAATAAAATTGAAAAATTCTCATTGGTCCAGTCAACTCTAGAGAAATAGATAACACTACATAAATGTTAGTTGGTAAACGGAGCGATTCCTCACTTGACAGCTAGGAATGTGTATCGTTAAATCGCCCATAAAATCTTTTAGTTCACGTGAAACGTGTACGTGGAGGAGGTGTTGCTGAACCTAGCGACTTACTCTGCGTACTCGGTACGTAGAAGCGCTGGAGCACTAAGCGCGACATATGCAGTGTTATGTATTTCGTCACCTCTACACACAGATACCCCGATGAAGTGCAGTCGTTCGTTTGAAATGCGCCACTACATGATTTCCAGCNACACAGATACCCCGATGAAGTGCAGTCGTTCGTTTGAAATGCGCCACTACATGATTTCCAGCAGCGAACACGTTATTGTATCTCGTATAACCGAAGCAAGTGACGTTTGGCGTCTTCCGTACTTTCTTTAAATGTCCTGTAATTTTCATATTTAAAAACAGTTGTTGAAACGTCTGTTTTAAAGAATTTTTCTCTCTTGAAAAGTTAATTACAAAAGGAATTTTTGTACAGGCACATAACATTTCTTAATGCTTAGAGGTNAATTTTTCTCTCTTGAAAAGTTAATTACAAAAGGAATTTTTGTACAGGCACATAACATTTCTTAATGCTTAGAGGTCAATACGTGTTTGTTAGCTAGTCGAGAACCCAGTTAGTATCTTTCCCAAATCAAATAGACCATCTTCTCATATTTAATACCATTTACATAACCAAACATAATTTTCATTTCAATGGCTACCCATAAAAATTTATTTTATTTGCGGTAAATATTATTTTGAGACTGTAGCATTTATATAAGAGACTGATAAACAAAAGAAAGAAAGTATGTGTAACTTATTTTTAAGGACCGTGGCATTTTCGCAGTAGTGTTACACTAACTCTCAGCTACTCTCTCCGTAATGTAAAGCTAATAGCGAACAGGGAACATTTAAACGTACTTAACATTGTTTTATAATAAGGTTATTAGGCACTGAAGTTTCACAACACCGCCCGGGCCTTGGTGGCTCAGGAAGGCAGGCAACCTCTAATAGCGATCTTCTTATTTTATTGCAGAACCTAAAGAGAAAATATATATAAATATATTTCTCTGGGCTTCCTAAACAAATGTGCTTGACGTATCACGCCTTAGCCATCCTAAATGTATTTTTTCCCGTTGGTGAACTTCCTTGGAACACATCCAGGCCAGCTGTGGCACATCGTTAAGGCGTCTTCATCTGCGTGGTCCCAGGTTCGAATTCCTGTTAAGAATGCATTTTTAGTTTTAGTTCTTATTTGCGTATTTATGTATGTTAAAGATGTAAATGAAGGACAGTTCAGCGTTCAAGCCTTCATCCGTTAACGAAACACTTTAAAGGTCAATACTACGTAACGGTTTATGCCAACTTTGCAAGCAACAATTTTTGACAGAGTAATGCAAGCTTATCGTAAAATACCTTGAGCGCAGTGCGTCCCCCTGGAGAAAATATTTTCTCACAAAACTGGCCAAAATCGCCGTCTATCATTGGCCTGTCTTGATTTGTCTGCAGCGACTTCGTAAAATCTGTATAATACATTTAAGGTGGGCCTCTCCCCTTCATCTTGGATTTATATTTTTTTTTCCATAGCTCCGTTAAATAATATTACATTTTTTTTTCCAAAGGTTTTGTTAAAGAATATTAAACGCTTTTTTTTCCACAAGTTTCGTTAAACGATATTAAACAAATATTTTCCTATGCCAGACTATAAATTATACCTTCTCAAGCTTTGTCACGTTAGTACAGACACTGCCTTTATCTGTATTTGGCTAGTGACTACCGACAAGAAATAAGTAATGACTACAGAAATGACACTAGCAGCAGTAGCCAAGACTTCATAATTTATAAGATGTCCAAAGCTTTCTCATATTACCTGTCGATGCCTGAAATAAAATACAATATCTGTGATGCAGTTTGTGGAGAAAATTCCGTAAATCCAAAATGGCGGAGATTGATTCCTCTTAACGAGTTTATCGTTGCTTGGGTCGCTTTTCGATACTTCTGATGAGCACTGATATCACTGATACGTCATCATTGTTACCCAGCAGTAAGGCAATAGTTATCAGTAACCAGCAAATATTATTACTCGTCAGTGAATCAACAGTTTCTGAACACGTGGCGGTAAATTATATTTCATAGAAAAATAGTTTTTTAAAAGTGAATTCCACTTATGAATATAATCTTGCTAATTATTTCTAATATCATTTATAAAAAAAATTATTTTTAACATTGCAGGATTGCCCGATAATATATTTTCAATAAAATATTAATTAATTATAAGATTATTATTTTATTGTAACTTTCCAAAATGTCCGTAGGACTATTGTAAACATAATAGTGCCATCGCCTGGAAGTTTGTAAATATGTGTAATAAACAAATATGTTGAATCGCGCGCCGTTGCCGCACTTCACTGGCATTACACATCCCCCTGAGCTTCAGTGACTTCAAGTTATTTCTCTATTATTCTAGCCTCGCACAGGGCGCACCCAGCTGCTCTCCAACACGACTGTCAGTGACCTCCTTGAGTGCTAGTTAGTAGTATCGGAGCCATGGCTGACGTTAATGAAACTACTGGTCAGTGAAATGAGTGAGTGTACTCCGTTCGCGGTTAGTTCCAACTTTTCTGAAGCCCGCCGTAAGTTATACTTTCAGGATATTCCTCCCCCTCATGCAAAAAAAGCTTCTCTGAGTCAAGAAAATTACACAAAGGCACAACGCAACGCGTTCGTGCGCACTCAGTGGAATCATATTTTGCATAACAACTCTTTCTTACTAGGCGTTACCATCACACCTATTTTCTCACTGTTTTGATCCGTATTAATTATAAACTAAATATTATAATTTATATACAATATAAATACAATTGTCATCTAACCAAATATAAGGTAATGCAATGTTAACACGAGAATAAAACGCTTGAGATACATAACATAATTAGGAAACAATCAAACGCCTCCTACATGGTGCAGTTTTTCAAAGGTTTGATTCACAAAGTGGGAAGAAACAGCAAATATAGTTTATTCATGGTTTCCGTGAATTTACTATATTTGCTTTCTCTTCACACTTTTAAATCAAACCTTTGACAAATTACCCTATGCCTAACGTGTTTGTTGTTTGCCAAATATCTCATGAATCAAAAGCGTTTCATATTTGCGATAACATATCTATAAATTACAATATTTCATTTATAATTAACATTTATTAAAACAAGGAGAAAATATGTGTGTTGGTAACGCCTAATAAGAAATAGTTCTTATACAAAATATTATTACCCTGAGCGATCACAAACTCGGTGCTCTGTCCCTTTGGTGTATTTTTCCACACTAGGTTAAGCTTTGTTTGTACTAGGCGGGTGAATATCCTGGAAGTAGATCCTTCTCAGGGCTTGAGAAAAGTAGTAAGTGGCCGTGAATGGACTACTTTGTAGACACCAGGCGGCCTTGATGTGCCGCGGACGTTGGCGTTGCAGCGCGACCAGAGGCGAGTACCTTACCTTACTCAGGACCCATGTGGTAGGCTGGCATTCCCCGCCTCAGAGGCTCGAAGCAGAGCCGTGCCCTAATCATCCACTTCATTTGTATGCGGACAGGGCGCCACGCTGGTGTAGCGACAAGGGAGGAGGGGGAGGGGCTGTTTGACCTAGGGGATATCGGCGGGCGCCGAGGTGGGTTCATTTAACCTCTTTGTTTGGCGAGCCCCCAGCCCGGGGGTTTGTCTGGTCGCGCAGCGGGGTCGCCTCTCCCCGTCGTAACTGGTGTCAGTCACCGCCTCTCCCTGTCTCCCTTACCGAGGCTGACTACAGCGCCTTCCACACACAGCTGAGCGATAGAGGCGTCCTTCCACTCCTGTCCTCTGCGTTGCACAGTGATTGAATGAAGAGATTTGGCTAGCTCTTTACATGAAGGCCTTGAGAACCGATGAAGGTGAAGTGGGATGAGGTATGGAGCAGCTGGAAATGGGGGACACCCGAGAAAACCTGGCGACCAGCGGCGTCGTCCGACACGATTCTCACATGCGAAAATCCGGGAGCGACCTCGCTGGGAATCGAACCTGGTTCGCCTAGATGGGAGGTAAGTGGTCTAACCATTACACCACCGTGGGTCCCTTTGCGTTGTTAAGGTTGTTCACGTTACACTGAGCACTTTTGGTACCAAACTTTGAAAATAATTGTCTATGACTACATATAACTAGCAGGTTTCCAGTTAAGTGGACAGCGAATTGAAATTGAATGTATGTAACGTTATCCTCAACTTCAAGTTGACTTGTGTACAATTATCAGCCACAGTTTCGTTTACNAGCCACAGTTCCGTTTGCAATATGTGGCTTAAAGTTGGCAATCCTGGGCATTAATGACGTGAGATCTCTGCTGGAAATAAAGTATTGTCTAGAGGATGCCGTAGTTAGCCCACTCCAGTATTGCATTGTATTCGTAAGTTTGCAGACGTAGGCGGATGAATCGCGATGTTTGCAAAGCGACGTCGCCGGTTAAGTGTACATTTTTTCCTATTGTCTGCTTCTGGATTCATTTTACAGCTATTGTAAACTACAATAAAATCATAGTTTATTTATGTTTCCGAGACGTGTTATAGAGGTAGGTATAACTTAATTGCCACCCTTTTGCCAGCGAGTGAACAATAAATAAGTGGAATTTTTAAATTGTTGTTTATAAACGTTCTCGCTTAATCGCTTTATGCCAGTTTTCTAATCAGTAGAGACCAGAAAAAATCGCGAGTTCAATGACCTGCAGGCTAGACTCTCCAGTCTTATGTACAAATATGCCGATATCAACTGCACAGTGATTGTCTGCTGTCGCAGTAGAAGGTGACGATTGGGCCAGTCTTCTTCACGAGGTGTCAAACACCGTGTGGACCAATGGCTGAAGTTTTATTAACACACGTGTTTCCAATTCTAGCTTGTCCCGAAATGAATCCGCGAATTTTTCAGGTCTCTACTTATCAGAGTCTGTATATTACATGGCATAGTAATATAACATAAATATGAAATCAGGACACGTGCATCGCTTATATCGAATACGGGTAGTCGTATTTTGATGTCATAGGGTGAACTTACGTAACTGAGAGACACTAAACATTGTTAAAAAACTGCCAAAGGATATAATAGTATGATGCATGTCTGTACGAAAAATCTGGGCGTGTAGAAAGTTACACCTTAAAACAAAAATTATCTTCTATTTACTATTTACTATAGCTGCTCACACTTTATGACGCTCTGTTGGGAAAAATGAAAGGAAAGATGAAAACACAATCCAGGCAGCTGATAAGGAGTTTCTTAAGAACATTATAAGCAAATCTATAATAAGATCTAAGGCGTGTAAAGAATGCGTGTGTGAACTGTGAAGAAGCCTGGTCGTTATGACGACCCTCTCTTACGAGCGACTGTAGTATGACAATGTTGACGGAACAAGTCAACCGTATTGACGAACACAGTCACATTTAATAGTAATGACACATTTAGAGTACAGTGTTTTTTTTGCGTTGTACACTTTAATATCCACACAAACGATATGTATGCACAGTTCAGAAATGTAAAAATGTCTCTCTTTGGCTATCTTCGTCCGTATGTGCCAGCTGGCGTCCAAGGCATAGTGCCGTAATAACTGAAATCTAACGTTTTGTCTTGGCTATTTTTCATATGTATTTAATGTGACGCAGACAAGCAATTTTAATTTATTCCTCAATTTTCTGTTTATTATGGCAACAATAATAATGATATTTATTACTTTTTCACTGCTGAACTACATTTATTTGTAAGTGTTATTGTTTTATTTTTAATTGTGCGTAATTCCGATTGTAGGGATAAATTGTTTATTTAAGTAGTATAAACATACTGTACATGACCAAGAACATGAAGATCACCAGTAGTACCAACTAATTTACGTAACATCCAAATTTCATCGCCAAACTCCGTCTTCATTTTTTTAGTTGAATACGAAACGGGAGCCTGAGCAATGGAAACAATAGCAGTTTGATTACTACCACTTTCATGTCAAGTAAAAGTCTTCCAACATTAAATGTCTCGAACATCAATTTGACTGAAATAATTAACAGCAATACCAGGATTATTATGTGAACGAAGATAAAAGCAGACATCCAAAATACCGCAACCAGGTTTAGCAGTCATACTTTGAATAGCAAATCTATACATTAAAGAGACGAGATCATAACTTTCTTGAGCTTGAGTAACTTGCTTAACAAACACATTTTCATATTTAGCAACATCGGTATTAAAACTTCCGAAATTACGAAAAACAGGTCTCGAATGATATCTCCTCTTATAAAAACGTGCACGTCTCATACTGATGGTGAAAAACTTATTTCTTTCAAAGGTACGTCTGAACAGGAACGCAGCAAAACTACATGGATATTCTTGACAGTTGCTAAGGCAACGCATGACGTTACATAACCGGTGAGCTAGCTCTCTCTGATAGGCGGGTTTTTCGAATGCGTTTTTAAGTAAGTTGTTAGAGGAAGTTTAGCAATCTTGTTTTCTGCCAGGCAAGACGCCGGTCCTGTGGGTTTAATTTAATTGAATTTATATTTTATTGTTATATTTGACGAGTAAGCCATACAACGCGATGCAGCGAAGACGTGCTCGGTCTACAGAGAAAAAGCGCACGCAAGTGATAGCTAGCATATGACACACGTAGTACCGCGTCGCGTGTGTGCAGCTGGGCTACGCTGGGCTCGTGCTGTGAGTCTTGTTGGGAAGACGTGCTCGGTCGACTGAGAGAAGGCGCACGCAAGTGATAGCTAGCATATGACACACGTAGTACCGCGTCGCGTGTGTGCAGCTGGGCTACGCTGGGCTCGTGCTGTGAGTATTGTTGGGAAGACTTGCTCGGTCGACTGAGAGAAGGCGCACGCAAGTGATAGCTAGCATATGACACACGTAGTACCGCGTCGCGTGTGTGCAGCTGGGCTATGCTGCGCTCGTGCTGTGAGTCTTGTTGGGAAGATGTGGTCAGTCGACAGAGAGAAGGCGCACGCAAGTGATAGCTAGCATATGACACACGTAGTACCGCGTCGCGTGTGTGCAGCTGGGCTACGCTGGGCTCGTGCTGTGAGTCTTGTTGGGAAGACGTGCTCGGTCGACTGAGAGAAGGCGCACGCAAGTGATAGCTAGCATATGACACACGTAGTACCGCGTCGCGTGTGTGCAGCTGGGCTACGCTGGGCTCGTGTTGTGAGTCTTGTTGGGAAGACATGCTCGTTCGACAGAGAGAAGGCGCACGCAAGAAGACGGCAAGAAGAGGTCCTCGTCATCCTGGAGGGCGCTACTTGAGTCAGTGAGTCCTAAACTGTCCACACCATTAACAATAAATAAAACACATAACTTCTTTATAAATTTCCTAAAAAACAGAGACGATAATTAATTGAATAATTTTTTAACGCTTCCGTAACGCGATTTTTCTTTTGTATCTAAGCATGGAACTGATTTACCAATTTTATTATACTCATGGAAACCCGATGTGAAGATTCACAGGCTCTACCGCAAGTTATTTAGGAAAGAACTAAGTTAACTTAATTTCTGAAATGCACGTTGCAAGAGAGGCTAGCGATGCTAAGGGGTTTATAAATGCCGGATATTAATTTCAATCTGAGAAACACACTTAAAATTAAATTTTCATGATAAAAAATTGGCACACTTTAATGAGATTTGATTTTCTGCTACATCCCTAATATTTATTATATCACAAAGATATTTTTGGCTTAAGTAAATACTTTTTTTTTTTCAACTTGTCTCTGTGGTCGACCACATCATTCCTTCGTAGTATTTCGTATTGAGTTTCCCATAGTGCGGTTGTGTTAGTTGTGAACGTCCAGATCCAGATGTCCAGAGTCTATGCGGTGTTTGGTAAGGACAGGCATACGATATGGAATTTGTATGTACTCATTCTGTCTCAAGGAGTCTGGCAAAAGTCATCTGAACTTCTAGGCAGAAGTTTTAACGAACATACTATATTACATCAAACAACAACTATCATTTCTATTATAAAAACACATGACGTTCACAAAGTGGAGCGATCCTCATTAACACTATATTTCTATTACCTTATGGCATAGTGCATTTCTGTATTGCAGCCGTTATTCGAGCTTTGAAAACACGGTACACTGTCTCAGTTACGAAGGCCACTTGTTGAAAGTAGCGCCATTGTTATTGTTTTTACGACACATCGTTTCCTCTGAGCTGTGTTCTGGCATACGAAAACCATACTGCCTTTGTTTCGTCAGTTTAACAATAAATGGTCCTGACGAGTTCTGCCTGCCACCGGACCCTGAAAAAGTGGCTTTCGTAACTGCGACACACAATCATTTTATGTTCACTTGCTTATATATTTTTTCCATAAAATGTGCTGTTTTTTTCCCAAACTCTGGAAGGTAGAGGAATTAAGAGAGAGCAATAAACAAAGTTTTTTAATATGTATGTTGTTTATAATGGGTCTCAAGGTATCTCGCTTTGCACACGAAATTATTATTTTAATATTGGGATTACGTCTATTTTGCTGATTGTAGTACAACGCAAGCAATAAAATAGTAATAGATGTGATATATCTAAATCTAATTATAAACTGGTTATTATTTTAAGCACAGAACCACCGGGTTAATTAAGATAACAAGCAAGATAAAAGTTTTTAATTTTAATTTTAATTTTAAATTTGTAGATACGACACAAGTCTTTGAAATATAAGATAAAAATAATAAATAAATTAAAAAAGTATGATTATGAAATAAGAATTACATTATTGAACCATATCCAATAAAAATTATTATAGTGTATTTTTAATTTTTTAAAGTTTTTTTTAAATTTTTTGAATACCTTGAAATAAGAAGACAAGCAGATTTGATGGGAGGAAGTGCATGAAAATAATATAGCATGTGTTGGTTTGTTTTCCAGTTACGAAGAAAAAAAGCGACAAGGAACAAATCTGAGTCCCTCATTTTCCCGCCCTATTACTGTAAAAATGCTCATCTTTTCTGAGCGTCTCAGGGAATGTATTCTAAAACTTATAACCGAATATCTATGAAAACTCGTGGCTGTAGGTTAGTTACGAAGGAAAAAAACTTTGAAAACGCATATATACGGCTACCGGTTTGAGGTGGTTCCTATGAGCGTTTTACGACTTTTAAACTGCAGCTGCAAAACAAATTTCGTTCAGATTTTATGATAGTATTTAAGGAAAACTTAGAGACTGAATAGCATGTGATTGGAAAAAGTTCAGCAACTCTTATATGGCCTATTGTTGCTATCAGATTTTCTCATAAAAATAGTTGAGGTTTTCATCCTTATTTTAAATTAAACTCTCGATGCGGAAACATAATTGGTTTGTACGATAGAATATTGATAAAAAAAATGTAACAAAAAAATTTGTTATTTCGTTTAAACTCAAAAATGTTAGGTTCATAATTATGATAAACTCATAAAAAAAAATCATATAACCGAGATCTAGCACGCCTGATGGTACCATTAAAATAACCTCAAAATGCTGCTGTGCAGCAAAGTCCTATAAAAATAGTTAAGTGGCTTATTTAGGTCAATATTACTCTTATTTTGGTGCGACGTTACTGCGTTTGCACTTATTTTAAGGAGTTTCACGATGCGTGTTGTTTCTTGCCAGAGTTATTTAACTTAATTTTTAATAATACTTAAACAGAAGTTCAATGTCATGTTTGGCTTATTTTATCACATGATGCAGCTCTTAAAAGTAAAAACTACACTCTCAATTAAAATCTTGGAAAAGACTTCAAAACAATACAACCAGTGAAAATGATGTATCCTTAGGTTAAGCAATAATGCACACACTCGTAAAAAACACATTAAAATACTAGAGTGTAAATTATTCTTAAACGGCATTTCTGTAAATACCCAACACAAATATATTGTAGAAATGTTTCGGTATTGGTAATTTAACTGACCTAATAGCCACGTGTAAGAAACAAGTCGGTCGTGCCTTTAAAAGCACGTGGCGGTTGGCGATCCATGGTAACGAACAGTGACTGATTTATAACTACCTGGCCATCTCACGCGACCAATCTGCGTGCATTGGAACTTGGCCTGCTTTAACTTATCTCCGGTGATCCATTCCAAGACTGTCATGTTAATAGCTCCAGAAACGAAGGTGGGCCGCCGTAGCTATATTCATTGTAAATGGCAGGTTCCAGCACATCCACTTGAAGAGATACCTGTAATTATTTTTTTGTCCAGATTTCACATATTAAAACACAGGTCATGGCAACACTCGAAATAAGTTTGAAAACGGTTTATTTATTTATTGGACACTGATGCACTACACAATATGTTAATAGTACGAAATCCTCTGAAAGCTTTGGCATATCAAACTGTAAGGTCTGTTATAAAACTATGTACATCATGGCACAAAAATATAATCATACATCCACCTCTGACTAACCTAATTTACCATGAATCAGGAATTTAATTTAAAATATACAATTATAAGCAGTCAAATATAAGTAGCCACTCGGTACTTGCATATCATTATTCAAGAGATTGCACTTACACTCAATTATATAGCTTTTAAAATTATGAAAATTGCTTTGCAGAAACATTTTTAAGTGAGTTAATATCTTATTAACTTAATGTGCTCTAGAATAGTAAACGAAAAAGGAATCAATACATTAAAAGAAATATTAAAGGAGTTCATTTTACCATTTTAAACTTTAAAAATTGGTTTTATATGCGCAAAAAGTTTAAACTAAGTTGTATACAATGTGTAGGAGAGTATTACAAATATCAAAAATATTTTTTACGGTCGAATAAGTTATATGTGCCACTGTGTTCCGTTAGTTTTTTTTAGTTCACTTATAGATTAAATAGCAGAGACCTACCTAAATACCGAACTATTTTAGGAATATTCTCTAGTTTCTTTTCGACCGAACTTTATTTTCAGAGTTTCAAGTCGTAAATCGTCAAGTAGTGTTTTTAACATGAATAACTTATAGAGGAAATTAAAATTGTTACAAAATAAAATAATAATCTTTGCAAAATACTTTATTAGTATAGTTACTAGCTGATTACAATGACTTATTTTACTTTTATTTAATATTTATAAATTCTAGAAATGAGAAACTAAGAGAACTGAAAGCGAATTGTAAACTTTTATTCTGGATATTTACCGAAACTTATTTGCTAACCGCATCTTTATGTCTGGGACAAATAAAAGTATTATGCTACCACCCAACATGTTAACAGTATGTTCCTTGCGTGTTGAGGTGAGTGATATAGTCTATTAGCGGTTTCTGCACACTTTTTGAACCAAACCTTTGAAAAGTACTCCATGCCATGCATAACGCATTTAGTTTTGTTTATAATTATGTAATGTATCACAAGCGTTTTGTACTTGTGTTAACATGAGAGAACATCAAAGTAACTTACTCTTGGTTAAATTGCAATTTTATTTACATTTAATTGATAAATTATATAGTATAATTTTTATAATTAATAAGAATAAAACAGGGAAAATATATGTATTGTAAGAAATAATTCTTACGATAATATTATTACTCTGAGTTCGAACGAGTGCGGTGCGCTGTCCCTTTGGTGCAATTTTCTAGACTCGGTTAAGCTTTGTTTGCATGAGGTGGAGGAATATCCTGGAAGTAGATCTTTGGCAGGGTTTCAGAAAAGTTGGACGTAACCGTAAATTGACTTTGCTACTGTTAAGGCAAGACCGCTTATATAGTTCCTCTTTTATATTTTGTATATAAAAAATAGAAATTAGATAAAGCCCAAAATACCAAAAATATATGTCAATGACTACTGTGTAACGGATATAGAGAAACTAGTCACATTGTGTGGAAACATTAATTTCTTGATGAAGAATAACTTTTCATTATCGCTGTTCTATTGCAATTTAAAAATAGTGCGTCTTATAGTGGACCGTGATATTGTTATTTTGGACGCTATCAAATGTATATTAGTTCCCACATAATACGAAATTAAATTTGATAACTTACCTAGAGTCAAAACAAAAATACATTTCAGCACGTGGCCTGGTTTTAGCGCAACTTACGTGAACCAGTATTCTTCAACTTGTGCAGTGAATCATTTCCACAAACACATACTTGAGCACAAATGCCTAAAGCCACGGTTCATTTGACATTGGCCCACCTGTTTGAATGATTTTTGTCTCTCGATTAACCATGCTATTTACTCTCTTTGCAAGAAAGTGGTTTTTTATTGGTTAGATTAAAGTACCACAACAGCAGACAGCTTTCTCCTTCGAATATAACTAGATATGCTTACTGACGAGAAGCATGATATTTCGGCGGCTCTGCTAAACTTAGAGAGGCGGGAAGAAATAACTCCATCTTGAGTGGAATTGCAGTCCAATGCAAGAAGACAGATGGTTTAACCTAGCGGTTTTCTATAAAGTAGCCTTATAATTTTGCAAAAAAAGACACGAAAAGAATACCCTTGGAAATATTAACATCAATAGGTCAGATTACAGTTTTGGATAAACCACTGGTTGATTCACCAATGTTTCACTGTCTTGTAATTGGGTAATAGTTTACCTTGGATGTGATCCCAGGTAGATCATAATATGATCACATGCTTCGCAGTAGTAGAAATACATTACATTTTGAACTAGACCGTTTTATGTTTCTTTGGCCAGATAAATACCTCGACCGAAATGTTGATGTTCGATTGCTTATTTCAACCTATTCAACGAAGCTTTTTGTACCGGGGCTCTGAATACGAACAAACGAATCGTACTATGATGATGAACGATTTATTACGACAGATCAACCGAAATGGTTGATTACGGTTCTTTGTGCGATACGGTGTTCATCTCATATGCATACTGATGGAAGTGTAATGACGTCACGCTTCACTCAGTAGAATGTCTCCTCTATTCACGACAAAACCGGTGAATATATTTTTAAAATACTCAACAATATTGCAGTGTACTTATGAATATAAGTATTCATTTCCCAGTGTATCCGAAACTGTAGCGTAGAATGTTTAGGTCATCATATACATCCAACAATTCTAGTGGGAATGCCCACAAGCGGGAAAATCCATAGTACTCTCTATTTTTTGAAAGGTGTTTTATGCAATAAATTACTACCTTATGTAACATTTGATTAAATTGTTTATACCAAGTATTTGTTTCTCTAGATGTAATAATGCTACATTATTTGCACATCTAAACATGCTGGATGTTGTTAAAATATAAATTTCTCTGAAACAAATCTCATTATACTGGAATAAACACGATCTTGTACTGAACACGTAAAACCAGTAAGTTTTATGCATAAAAACAGCGTTTCATTATCATTCGCCTTCCAGTGCACCTCCCCTCCCATCAACTTGTGATTTTCCTGCCGGTTTAAAATATTTGTTTGAATGAAGTTAAGTAATTATTGTCCAAATTCATAACACAAAATTTTATGTGCGATGCTTTTAGAATGTTCACACATGGTATTAAAAGTAAATTCAAAGGTTTAGTGCAGTCAATGGTAACAAAAGGGTTAATGTGCAAGTTTAAATGAAATTACATATAGAAGAAGAAGAAGAAGAAGAAGAAGAAGAAGAAGAAAAAAAAAAACAAAAAATATATATATATATATATATATATATATTAAAAATATAAATTTAATTTTTAGAAATATTTTTTTTATAAAGTAGAAAACATTTTAGAAGGAGAATTAAGAACGTGCACTCTTTCAACAAACGATATGCTTCTTTGTAGCATTGTTTAGTAAGCACAGGCATTGTCGTCAGCAACACTTCAAGAGGGTTCATACAACCTGCCTGGCGCTTGAACTGCGTTGCAGTGTGCCCTCAGTATGTTCACCTACAAAGATACATCATACCCCAGAGGAGGATGGAAAACTACTTTCAAGTTAACACGCATACTGCAAATATTAATTTGGAGCCCTCCAATATATTTAAAATCTGCTTTTTTATACTGCCGTATCCTAAAAAATACTATCCAAGACACGGGCTAAACTACGATATACGCCTGTATTTAACTTTGCTACAAACTTTTCACCAATAAAACAATAGGGTCACCCCAGCACTGAGACAACAGTGCATGCCAGTTCAAAGCCCTGCGCGTAGCGGCGATGGTGCTCTTGTAGCGCGTGCCAGTCTAACCCTTATAGCTCCCGCGCTTCTCGGCCAAAAAAGGAGACAAGCGATTCAGGCAGGTGAGCCACATCAAGCCTGCAGCCACGAAGTTTGTATGGCGATTCAATGTTACAGAAATGCCTACTCAGTGCATCAATTTTAAAATAACTGTTTCAAAGAAAAAGAAAAATAAATCATGCGCGACTTTTTTTAGGAAATACTGGCACGTTAATAAATCATGCCAATTTTTATGTCTAATTTTTTTTCTAAAATTTAACATTAGATTTTTCCTTCTTCCAAAAAAAATGATGAATAATAAAATGCTTTGAAAATGTATAAACGTGGCACATTATCTGAGAAATTTGCTTTGAATGTGACTTGTTTGAATCTGTAATATGTAAAACTGATTCATTGATAAGGAATTTCTTTAACATTGATTCCCCATTTGAACTTTGTGGCTGCTGACTTGGTTGGCAGAACTCTTAAAATGTACCGTCGAATGGTGGAAAAAAAAGTTCAATGTTGAAAACTAAAGTAAAGTTTGCCTACAGGCCATACGCTTAAACTACCGCACACAAGTTTGCTAATAAATAAGGTTTCGTACATGTAAAAAATTGGCTCCCTTTAAATAAATTACAAGGATATATAACAACGGCGAGTTTATTTCACATCGACATTCAACGCCTAAATCACTTACGAGGCTGACAGTCTAATCCTGGTCGAATGTTATCGCAATGCGAACACTGACTTCCATTATCTCACCAAACGCAATTATTTGGCCAACAACCAAAGAGCGGCTTTGAATTGCGACCGTTGCACATAATGATATAAGCAGCTTTTAAAATATTAACGTTTTTTCTGCAATTGACCACGCACATTACATGACCCGTAATATTGTACTGCATAGAACAATCAAAGTAAGATACGCATTAAAATGTATGGAAAGTAATACGCTGAGTCATTATTGATACTTCATTAAACCAACTACAATTTATTTTAATTTTTCACAAATTATTCCGACAGCTACAAACACTATGGCAGGACTGTTCCTTTTACGGAACACCTTTCCTCGTCCCACTACAGTTTCTCTCAGGCTCACACAGGTCAGTCCACTACATCCGTCTCCTTGTAACTGATCTGGGTGGAGGTCCGAAATATGCGGGTCAGTGTTCATTCAATAAGCTTGCTATCTTACCATAACATTTCTGTATACCCCGAGAAGTAACAATTGTAGCACGGAGCTAAATTTCGTCATATTAAGTATGTGTTTAAGAATTTTTTTTTTAATCAAGGCGCAGAAAGCACTAGCTATGTATCCACAGCTACAATGTGCCAGATAAACTATTTTTTAAGACCAACATAAAGTTCATGCTGGCATTTTTCTCTGTTGTACATGTTTATTAATCGATTCTTCTTTGCAAGAATTAATCAGAAAATAATTCTTATTACAGATCATCAGGGTCCAGAAATGCCCACCATCTGAATAGGCGGGGTCGGCAGCCAGGTTGTTCGGTACAGTCCGCCATCTTTATTGGCGTCACAGCTAGGGCTCGATTCCGTGTTGAATGTTCGTCCCCCCGTCATCCTTAGAAATTATTTTAATAGAAAATTATTTTAATAAAAATAATTTTAATGAAAAAATTATTTTAATAAAAAATTAAAAATTATCGACCCGCCACATTGGATTTTTAATAATTATATCGGTTTAGAGTGTAGCTGCAGATCATAATTCAATTTGTCTACTTTTCCATGTACTAATTTAAAAAAATGCTATCGAGTAATGTTGCCTAGAAATCATTTCAATAACAATTAAATAATTTCAGCCTGCCACTTTGGTACCTAGTGCATCGGGGGACGTATTGATCCCCCCTCCTCCACCAAAAAACCTGTAACCAAAATAATTATTGAAATAATTTCGGCCTTCCACTTTGGATTTATATTTGTTTTCTTAGAAAAAAGCAAATGAAGAGTGTGTCGTCTGCTTCGATTGTAGAAAAATGAATACTGGAAATTTTGGGCACTAGGACATGACGTGTGCGCGCGCTGACGAAACTCGCTGCCACGGCACAGCAAGGCCGGGGTCAGTCGTGAGTTATCCATTACGAGCGAGCACTGCCATCAATGTTCAGTCAGGAGCCGTCTCTAAAGTTTCGAGAATGAAGCAGTGCTTGCGCAGAGACCGGGTCAGGTGGTTGTGGCTTCGACAATAGTAGTGTTACGCTGAGCACATGGTTCCAAGTTACGCTGCCATAGCGACTACGTGTGTGCTCATCAACGACACAGTTTCTTACGTTACACTGATACAGCAATGTGCAGCGGTCACACGCGGGTGCACGGAGCGGAGGACGGGGGACTACCCCCACCCCACCACTGTCCGTTCCATGGACCCCGGACTCCCTCACTCCCCCCTACAAAGCAAAAAAAAAAAATGCTGGTCGTCCGCAAAAATTTGTTAATCAAATAAAAACCACATTTTGCCCTTCCCCCAAACTCCTCATTGGTCCCCTTTCCCACCTTTCCCACAAATCCTTCGACCAATGAAATCGTTCATGTGTATCAGTCCGTGCAGGAAATACGCTGAATCTCCCACCTCGGCCCAGACCCACCTACTTATAAAATAACTATTTCCCTATATATCAATCTGCTACCTATTCGTATTATTCACCTGTGTATCATTTCGCTGCCAGATAGTATAAGGCAATTGATTGGATCCCCTCTTCCCTCCTAGATGTCAACATCCAATAAAACCTCTTCGTGCTTGAGACGAAATATTTCGGAGTGGGTAGGATGACATGNACGAAATATTTCGGAGTGGGTAGGATGACATGGCAGGGAAATTTGTCCAGGCAAAATACGATGCTAACTAATGAAAGCTCTGCTGAAGACTGATCTCGCTGTAGCCAAATCAATGATGCGGGGGAAGGGAGGGCCGAACAGTATATAAGGCAAAGCATTCGCGGTTTGCCATCTTTGCGGGGGGGGAGTAGCACAATCGCGCACTCCCCTCACCAGAGTGATGTACTACATCACTCTGGTTAAACCAGCGCCAAACAAAGAAAGATGCCCCGCCACCTCTACCAGTTTCTCCTCTCCCAATAATAAAGACCATGGTACCAACCTGTCTTTCTCCTGTAGCATTTTCTCATAATGCATGCAACCATTTTTAATTCTTTCCTGTCGAAAGGGTTTTTACGGAGCCTGTGCCAGTTTTTCCCTTTCTCTTCTAGATATAGTTTAACTATAACTACATTAGGGAGGTTTTTCATGGCCAAACTCGGCCATGGGAAACCCAATCCCTCTTTGCCACGATGCACGTCTCCTTGCATGTTTTCCCTTCCCTTGTAAGCGTAAGGGGTTAGCCCTGAGACGCAATAATCCCGTCCCTATCGCAGACTAACATATAACACTTTGTTTTAGAGTAGGTTAGGAAAAAAAAAACTTGCCATCTCTCTGAATCCAGTTATCAGCGTCGTTAGAAGCATTCTGCGATCTGTGGTTTTACCCACAGCATCCTTCTAAAGTTCTCACTTTTCTTTAATTATAGTGAAATAAGGCGAGCAGACAGACAGCCGTCGCTGCAGACCGCGCCCCCGGCCACGGAGGCCGTGCGTGGCTTTATCACGAAGGCAGGCAAGGGCATACGAGTGTAGTACGCAGGCTAGGGCTAGGGGAAGGGTGAGTATTGGCACGGGGGCACAGTGCTGACTGCCTGTAACGATAACAGCTGCTGTGCAGCATTCAATGTTATGCATCACTTGCGCATTCAAACATCGCGTGTTTAAAAAATCTAATGAAATATGGTTTATTTGCTTTCACGCAATATACCGAAGGAAACAGAAGTCAATTATAGGAATTACATTTTTTGGAAAATTAAAATTTGCCAGAGATAATATATGTAATAAATCCGCAATNAGAAGTCAATTATAGGAATTACATTTTTTGGAAAATTAAAATTTGCCAGAGATAATATATGTAATAAATCCGCAATTTAAAGCAATAAATCTCGTTTTTAGGTAAAATATCATAATGGACCCGTATTTGTGATATACTACCAACTGTCCTTAAGGGTCGTTTACTATCAAAAATGGCATAAATATCACACTCTAACTGACATAAAACACAGCCAAAGAAAAAATCTCCTTTTTTTTTTCAATCGGCATAATCTAAATTATTTTTCTAACTGCGTCGTGAAAATGAAGTGTATTTTTTTCACATATTTCAAAATTCTGAGCGTGTTTCATTTGTATTTGCAGCTGCTATTATAGAGTAATGCTGCTGTTTTTAAAACATTTATCTCTCAGACAGAAAATGCAATGGCAGGAAACAGAAACAAAAAAAAAGTTTTATGATAGGCTGAAACAATAATTTCCATGGCACTCTGGTTGGCTGGTGCAAAAAATATATTATAAGAATGTTGAACACCATATTACGTAGAACGCGAGCTACCATTCAACTACAGGTATTTAATTCCATGCTATAATGCCATGTTGGTTGTAGACAGTCCTTATCGTAAGGCACCTACATGCTGCGGCTACACTGATGTCTGGCTGGCCCGAGGGGGCTGGGGTAGAGCCGCAGTCGCAGTCTTTGCGGCCGCCGCGCTATCTGAGTTTGCCGGGGCAAATGACGGACAAAGTAACTGTTCCCAAAAGTCGAGTGTCTTTACAAAACAAACTCAATTTAGCTTATTCAGGAAACGAAAGTTTATAATACGTGCACATGCATGCTCACTCATACACACATACACACATAAGTGTCAAAGTTCGCGGCTCTGTACACACAATATTGCGGGTATGACATTGTAGACACGCACTCACGTGCACTCAACTTTGTTTTAAGGCAGACCTACAATATTTGCTGACAGTTTGATTGCAGTTCGGTAGCTAGCCGCAAAAAAAAAATTCTGATACTACATCCATTTGTAATATTATTACAGTTTTTCCTCTCTCTTAGCCAGATCGTGTATTTGTGAGCAGGCACATACATATCAAGCAGTATCTGTGACGCATTTGATTTTCTCCGATACAAAAATGGATGTATACTAATACGTTATTTTATATTCTACATATCACTATCAAACCCACTCAAAATGCAATCCTAATGTTAACAATACAAGGGACCATTGAGAAACTTAATTATCTGTCAATAGTTTTGCAATAACGAAATACTCGAACAGGAAGAGTAATTGCGTTTAAAATAAAATACTATACTTACTTCATTTCCATAGGCCTATCCCATAACGCGAGTCCCATATAAATTAAGAAATTTAATATTAAAGATAAACATCGTTATTTTAAAACAATTTAAGTTTTGTAGACAACAGAAGTTTTTGTAAAAAAATCTTTCCACTGCTTGACTGTACTCGTAATGTTTCCAGTAAACATTAGTAATGCATGATGGTTAGGAGATGGGAAAAATGCGTAGTAATAATTATAGTAATTCAAGTCCCGATCAGAACAAAGTCTTTTATAGTGTGTATGCCGAATACCATAAAAATAATTGTAGGGAATGCACTGCTCACAATATAAGTTTCAGGAAAAATGTTCTTCATTTTATAATAATTGATAATGAGTGGAAGAACACTACTTATGGTCCGTGTGCTGGAAAGAGCTGCATTTTACTCTAGGCGATTACCATAAAAAAGTAATTTTAATGAAATCTGAGTGCATCATTTGAACAACCGTGCATTAATGGCTATTTTTCCTCAGTGGCTAGACATGGTGTTGTCGTCACACTGCATGCATCACTTTATTTTAAATGATACATTTGATCAGCCTCGCACAGCAGCCCGCGGCAGCTTCGCCTTCACTCCCCTCCACAGCGTACAGGGACATGATTTCCGATTGGGTCGTCGTGGATATTTGTCTGTGCTGAGCAGTTTTCTCAGAGGTCTTCATTTCGTTAAATAATTATTTGCTGTCCCATTTTGTTAAGTAATGTTTTTCACTTCTAGGCTTCGCCCACAACTTTTTTTATCATGTTAAATACGATGTTTATCAACTGAGTAAAAACGATGTGTTTTTCAAGGTTATTGAATGTTGTTTTGTCTTTTTTAGTGGGTTTACTCGGGCGTCTCCCATCAACTAAATTCATGTTCAATTTTTAAGTAAATAATTTTTTTTTCATTACTATGCTTTGTCTACAATATTTTTTTTTGTCATGCAAAATACAATGTTTATAAACTAAAAAAAAAATTGTATGTGGTGGTGTAGGTTATCCAACTTCGAGCTCTCTTTTGCACGAACTATTGGCCTACAAGCCTTGTCCTTTTGTTTATGAACAGTGCCATCCAGAGCAGTTTGAAGCATGGGGCAAAGCTATATTTTTTTATGCGAATCATTAAATATTACTTTGTTTGTTTTTTATTCTGCATTACCAGTAGAAAACACATTACTTGTAAACAGTTTTATAGTTTACTGTCAAACTAAATATGGATAAGAAAAAAATAGTTCCCCTGTTCTTCTTATAATATTATGAAAAAAACTATATCCGCTACAATAATTCTGCTGTTATAAATCAAGCCACGACATTGTACAGTGTCCTACGTAATTGTATTCTATGCTAAATCGTATACTTATGCATAGTTTCGCATCGTCTCTTGGCAATGTCAGTAAATTATATAGTGAAACCCTTCCTAATTTTAATAGCTTTGAGGGGAACCTTTGACAAAAATGCCCAGGCTAAGAAAACTTAAAAAAAAAAAAAAAAAAAAAAAGGAGGTTGATTTGGAAAAATGAAGAAATTTTTTATTACCAGCTGATTGTAATAAAAACATGTGCACCACAATGCAATTGTTTCTAAATGTACCACGTTAGCTAAGTACCAAGTACGAACGGTAACATTACCAAAGCTTCTTGTACTGCGAATATATTTTTAAAAAATAACAATAAGTTCACCAAATATTTTTACTGCATAGTTAAGCGAAAATACACTGAAGAGCAAAAAAAAAAATGGTACACCTGCCTAATATCGTGTAGGACCCCCGCGAGCACACAGATGTGCCACTAGACGATGTGGCATGCACTCGACTAATGTCTGAAGGTATGCAGGAGGCAATTCACACCATGAATCCTGCAGGGCACTTCACAAATCCATAGGAGTGCGAGGCGGTGGAGATCTCTTCTGAACAGCACGTTGGAAGGCATCCCAGATATGCTCAATAATGTTCATATCTGGTGATTTAAGTGGCCAATGGAAGTGTCTAAAGTCACAAGAGTAATCCTGGAGCCACTCGGTAGCAACTCTCGACGTTTGGGGTGTCGCATTGTCCTACTGGAATTGTCCACGTCCGTCGGAATGCACAATGGACATGAATAGGTGCAGGTGATCGGGCAGGATGCTTATGTATCTGTCACCTATCAGAGTCGTATCTATACGTATCAGGAGTCTCATTTCACGCCAACTGCACACGCCCCATACCATGACAGAGCCTCCACCAGCTTGGACAGTCTCCTGTTGACATGTAGGGTCCATGGATTCATGAGGATGTCTCCATCCCGTACACGTCCATTCGCCCGATAATATTGGAAACGAGACTCGTCAGACAAGACAACGTGTTTCCAGTCATCAACAGTCCAATGGCGGTGTTGGCGGGCTCAGGCGAGGCGTGAAGCTTTGTGTCGTGCAGTGAACAACGGTACACGAGGGGGCCTTCGGCTCCGCAAGCCCATATCAATGATGGTCCGTTGAATAGTTCACATGCTGGCACTTGTTGATGCCCCAGCATTGAAATCTGAGCCAATTTGAGAAAGGGTTGCACGTCTGTCACTTTTAATGATTCTCGTCAGTCGTCGTTTGTCCCGTTCGTTCACGATCTTTTTCCGGCCGCAGCGATATCGAAGATTTGATGTTTTACCGGATTCCCGATATTCACGGTACACTCGTGATATTGTCGTACGCGAAAATCCAAATTTTATCGCTACCTCGGAGATGTTATGTCCCATCTCTCGTGTGCCGACTATAACACCACGTTCAAACACACTTAAATCTTGATAACCTGCCATTGTAGCAGCAGTAGCCGATCTAGCAACTTTGCCAGACGCTTGTTGTCTTATATAGGAGCTGCCGATGGCATCGCGTTACTCTGATTGATTACATACCTCTGTTATTTGCATACGCACGCCTATACCAGTTTTTTTGGCTCTTCATCTTCAGTGTAAGTTTCTAGCTTNCATACCTCTGTTATTTGCATACGCACGCCTATACCAGTTTTTTTGGCTCTTCATCTTCAGTGTAAGTTTCTAGCTTCCACCAAATATTTGTTACTGCATAGTGAAGCGAAAAAGAGTCTCTAGCTAATGAAAAATCCAAACTATATTAATCATAAGAACTTCTTCACATCCAATATTTCATGTGCCTATTCAAATAAAACTGACTGTAACTATGAATTTTTTTGTACTGACATAAAAATTATATGCTTATTGCACTTGTATGTTTCATGTTGGTGATCCTCTGCAATTTAATGCACAGCAGGATTCCGTCTCTTCCTTCCGCGACTTTGTCATCTTCTATAGTAAGATGCATGTCACCTACACTTTTTGTTTGCGGGTTTTGGGAGCTCTCCTTTAGTATCCGCAAACATTGGCTGTGCTTATAGCGCCAGTGCCCACATAATCCACTGAAGAGGGATATACAAGTATGTGGTAGGTGTGGGGCGACTACAAGTCGCAAAGACTTTTGAGAAACATCTTAGGACATGCATGGGCAGTGTAAAACGAGCGGTATTAACACAATGTAAATTGTGCAGTGCGACCTTGACACAGTTAGGTACAGCCCGAAGGAACGAGGCAAACTGTCAGTTAAATCTAGATAAACAGTCATATACATGCGAGGATTATGGTAAGGATTTCACGAGCGCACACGCACTGGCAAATCATATATTGAAATGTTATGACGACCCCCTCCCCACCCCGAAACATTCACAACTTGAACAGTTAGTAGTCGCAGTTCCTGAATCAAGGACGCGAATCGTCGCTGGTTCAGGGGGCATGAGGTGGTCAACTGCATTGAAGTTGAATTTGAAATTGTATGTAACCGAAAACAACAATGGCACAACAAAGGATATCTGCACATGCTTATCCCAGATGAAACGGAATTCAATTAGTCAGCTTTTATGCAAAATACAAAAACACAGGGAAATAAACATTTTTTTATGGCTTGAGTGCGATTACAGCGAACCAATTACATTCAATAAGGGGTCGGACAAGAGCGCCTTCAGGACAAAGAATATTGCTGTGTACAAATTTATCGATATCTAAGAAGAGGCGACAGATAGTATTGAGAAAATATGTAAAGTTGGACAGGTGTACAAAGAAATGGGTTCGGGCTGGACTTTGTCGAGTGCCAATCGCCTAAAGCTTCGCATTAATAAATTTAATCCCTACTGCATCGCCTCATAGATCGATTTTCCTGACACAATAAAAAGCAAGCATGCAGTAAGAAAAAAACCCTGAATCGAGAGGACCACATTTGTTTCAAGTGGCCGATTGGCACAGTGTGTTGAAGGCGAACATCCTGAATATGTCGCCGACTGTCGATACGAAGCCTTGGAAGACAAGTTTGATTTTACAGGCCTCGAGTTACCCACTCTACTGCATCAAATTTAAGTCTTTGTGAACAACACTACCAATCAGTGAGCGTGTGCTCGCTCAGCAATAAGAAGGTCGTGCCCATACGAGTGGTGAAATAATAAAAAGAAAATCATTTTGACCTGTTGCTGTTGACTACTGAGGAAAATGTTTACTATGCCTACATAAATATATTGAACATTTGGTGAGATCACAATTGACAGCCCACAGCCACAAGATCCATATATGTAAGTAGCGCTTTACATTTTACCACAACCCACCAAAAATTACTGGGTTGACCGGCCAACAGTACCTGGAAAAACACATGAAACACTGCGAAAACCATGCACCAGTGCGCGCCGAGATGCCGAAGTCAGGTGAAGTTGGTTGGCAGACCGTTTTGCATTTATAAATTATCATTTTGGAGATAAATTGCTGATTNTGCCGAAGTCAGGTGAAGTTGGTTGGCAGACCGTTTTGCATTTATAAATTATCATTTTGGAGATAAATTGCTGATTGTCGTGTACACATACTTCGAGGCCTTGCTCAAACCAGTTTACACCTGCCAGCCGAACTCCAGCCACACACATACACTTACCAAAAGCACACGGCCTACAGTTTCTGTGTATATGTACATTTAGAAAATGATGTAATTCCTGCAGCATGAACCTCCACACTGCTTGCTAAGCCGATACTGCACAGGGGACANTGCCGAAGTCAGGTGAAGTTGGTTGGCAGACCGTTTTGCATTTATAAATTATCATTTTGGAGATAAATTGCTGATCGTCGTGTACACATACTTCGAGGCCTTGCTCAAACCAGTTTACACCTGCCAGCCGAACTCCAGCCACACACATGCACTTACCAAAAGCACACGGCCTACAGTTTCTATACATTTAGAAAATGATGTAATTCCTGCAGCATGAACCTCCACACTGCTTGCTAAGCCGATACTGCGCAGGGGACANTACATTTAGAAAATGATGTAATTCCTGCAGCATGAACCTCCACACTGCTTGCTAAGCCGATACTGCGCAGGGGACATGACACAGAAAATACATTTATGGATACCATAGTGGATATCGGAAACAAATAAAGGATATATATGCTAGTATGAAAAAGATGGAGCCACTCACACCAACTGAAAAGGTAAGTTACTCATGGGTGACGAGATGCTGCTACTGCGAATCGACGTTCACTGTAGAAAATTATCAAGTGCATGACCATGACCACTTCACGGGGTGGTACATCGGGCCTGCAAGCACCTGCTGCAATCTGCTGCGCTCAAGACCGAACAAACTGGTTGTATTTTTTTAAAAATACCGTGAGGAAAATTTTATTATTTAGAAGTTAGGGTACGACAACAAAGAAATATACATTATTCCACAAACAAAATAAAAATTATATAATTTTCGAAGCAGTTGGGAGACAGATTTTCTGTGTAGTTTGTTGATACTTTTTGTTTAATGGTCTGCAGTCTGGCATCCTTGGTCGAGTATTTGCCACCTTCAAAATTTAACAGCACGAAGAAGTTCTTCAACCCCAACCGACACTTGTCATGAGAAAAGGCATATTTACATATGGTTACGTCGACAGCTGGGGGAAGTTGAACGAGCAGCAGCTGCCCCCTCAAGATGATTTTTACAACAATCTAACAGACTCTGGAATCACCGAGGATGATTATGCTCGCGACCAGACAGTATGGCAAGCATTCGGATGCACTCCATTAGGAGAATACAGTGATAAATACCTCAAGACAGATGTCCTTCTCCTGGCCGAAGCTTTCGGGAACTTAAGGGACCTCTGCATTTCCGNAGTGATAAATACCTCAAGACAGATGTCCTTCTCCTGGCCGAAGCTTTCGGGAACTTAAGGGACCTCTGCATTTCCACATACAAGCTCAAATGTGCTCACCATGTCAGCTTCCCAAGGTTCGCTTTTCATGTCATACTTTGGATGATGGGGTACAACTCGAATTAATGAGCGACTATGATATGTACATGTTCGTCGAGGATGGGATATGTGGTGGCNAGTGATAAATACCTCAAGACAGATGCCCTTCTCCTGGCCGAAGCTTTCGGGAACTTAAGGGACCTCTGCATTTCCGCATACAAGCTCAAATGTGCTCACCATGTCAGCTTCCCAAGGTTCGCTTTTCATGTCACACTTCGGATGATGGGGTACAACTCGAATTAATGAGCGACTATGATATGTACATGTTCGTCGAGGATGGGATATGTGGTGGCNGGATGATGGGGTACAACTCGAATTAATGAGCGACTATGATATGTACATGTTCGTCGAGGATGGGATATGTGGTGGCGTGGCAGTCATAAAATACCACTGCAAAGCAAATAACATCTACGATCCTGAAACCTACGATCCATGTAAGCCGACGACTCACCTGCAGTACCTGGATACCAACAACTTGTATGTATGGGCCATGAGTTTGCAGTTCCCAGTNGTAAGCCGACGACTCACCTGCAGTACCTGGATACCAACAACTTGTATGTATGGGCCATGAGTTTGCAGTTCCCAGTATGCAATTTTAAGTGTGCTGAGAACACAAATATCAATGTCATGTTCTTTCCAGACGAAGCTCATACTGGTTGTATTCTCGAAGTCGACATAGAAACCCACAGACCTGCATGAAGACCACAAAAAACCTGCCTTTCCTACCTGTTAACGAGTGTATGCCGGGCTCCAAGCATCCAAAACTGATGAAGACTCTTGAAGGCAAAAAAAGCTATATACAACCTGAAACAATCTGTATCAAACGGATTAAGGATTAAGAAAATTCACTGTGTACTAGAATTTGGACAAAATCNTACAACCTGAAACAATCTGTATCAAACGGATTAAGGATTAAGAAAATTCACTGTGTACTAGAATTTGGACAAAATCCCTGGCTAAAACCTACATTGACCGCAACATAATAAAACGTCAAGCTGCTCAGAATGGTTTCAAAAAGAGTTCTTCAAATGAGCAAATAACTGTACTTTTGGAAAACTTATGGAAAATAAGAGAAAACAACTAAACCTTCAACTGGCGAGCAACGAGGAGAGAATCAAGAAACTGGTAGTCATGCCCATGTTCTTCGACCACACAATCTGTCCCTCCTGCATTTCAAACATGACGAAATTTTATTTTACAAACCTATTTATGAAAGATTCTCTGTTCTCGACCTGTCGAAAATGTTTATGTACAGATGTTATTATGATGTCATGAAGTCCGGTTATGAAGATAACCTTGAGCTGGCCTACACGAATACTGACTCGTTCCTGTACGAGATACACACCCCTAACTTTTACAACTATCAAGATTTTAAAAACAAATTTGGCACCGATGCCTACCCCAGCACATACTCTTGCTACTCGGGAAAATAAAAGAAAGTTGTCGGCAAATTCAAGGACGAAATTTGTAGTACTACAGGAAAAACTTCATTCGTACAAACACAGTGGAAAAGTTGCGAAAAGGACAAAAGGCATACAAAAATGTGTAGTAAAATTTAAATACAATTCGAAGACTTAATTTCTGTTCTGGAGCAGCACTGTTTGATGAGGGTAAATGTTGGTACGTTAAGGTCGCACCAGCACAATTTATATTCATGGTAAGAGGCAGATAATGGAAGATGGCATACACACTCAGCTCTATGGATACATCGATGGCGATATGTAGATACGTCTCACTATCATCTGCTGTGATACACCAAGCCCAAGCAAGAGTATGCATATATTGTCATGTATGCCATTAATAAATCATAATGGTAGCTTTAGCCCATCCCAGAGGATGCATATCTTGTCAGGTGTGTCGTTAGCTTATCATCTCTGCTTTCCTATTCACTATTGTTTTTACACAAGATTTTTATTCCTGGGTTGCTTTGATTTTTGGCGAGGTATTTTTGGTCACATTTTTTTCCTTTATTGGTGTACATTATTTTTGTGGCAACTTCATTGTCTTCAAGAACTTTCGGCCTTGCACGGAGGTTCGTCCGCCTTGCTCAGATTATTTTTTTCCATTTTATATTCTTTGTGCGTGACTGCGTTGTCTTAGAAGATTTTTCGCCATTACATGCAAGGTTTTTCTGCATTACTTTAATTATTTTCTCAATTTGTATTCTTTAAGGGCAAATTTTCTGTCTTCAAGATTTTTCGGCGTTGCGTGCAAGGTTCGTTTGCCTTGCCTTGATGTGGACTGAGGGGTAATTATTCTTATAATTCATTTGCATCTTGTATTCACATTGTTATTAACTATGCTTTTTGTGGGGAACTGTGCTGTCTTCAAGATTTTTCAGCGTTGCATGCAAGGTTCGTCTGCCTTGCTTTGTTTTCCCGTGGGCCACATATAATTTTTTTGCCACATTGTGTAATCATTATTTTTAAACATAGATATGTTACTCTGTTATATATTATTTGCCTGGTGTCTTGTATTCGACATTTTGCAATACATCACACCGACGTAATGAAACAATGCCATAGTATATTCTTCTCTGATGAAGGAAAACTATGCTGGAAAGGGAAATGGTAATGTTATTAATATATACCTTTCCCTGTGTGGGGGTGAATGAGGTCGGGATGCAAATAGGATGCAGTTCCTCGCCTCGGGGGTGTAAAATCTGAAGCTATTTCACTCCCCCTCATCACCAGCAAAAATTATTATATACCTTAACAGACAATGTGATAGAGACTATAAAATATAAAGCCCTTTATCTTTCAATGTGATATGCTCATCATTTTACTTCCATAATTTCACACATTTATGACCTAGTGCTTATGTTGGGCCTCCGACCAGTGGGTTACAAACAATTCACGGGATGTTCAACATTTATCCTTGCTGGAATGATGAATGTAAATTTGTGGTTTAATCATACTCACATAAAAATTCTTTAGGTGACAACATTCTTACTAGTCCTTCTATTTCTTCTCTCTTTCTTTTGTATATGTCGTTTTCTTTTTTCTTTGTGTTCGTTTGTTACCTTTGTTTTAGTTTTATGTGGATTTATTTCTCTTCCCGCGTCGGGACTACACCTACGTAGACGGTCACACAGCACTGGAGAAAAATAATTATTTCTCGAAAATAAATACTATTAGTTATATAACTTTGTATAATTTCTCCAAAAAAGTACTAGCAAACATACTGCATAGTCCATGGTCCCAATGTCCAGGGAGACATGCACATGGTCGTGCCATGTGGTTGGTAAAGGGGGAGAGAGATGGCAGAACGAAGGAGATCGACTATGCCCTCCACTCGAGATGGATGTGACATCGGCTCCCTGGATATTGAGGTAGACTCGCTGCAGATCAAGAAGAGAGAAAGAGATCTACACTGACGAACATGAATTGCAAAAAAACATATATTGTACGATGTAAAAATAATTATTATGTTGCATAAATTTTTGAAAAACTTATTTGGCTAAATATTTTATTTTTAATATATATATATATATATCTTCACATTAAAATAATATTACAGCTTTTAGGCTAATTATAAAAAAATTGAGTGATTAAAAAAAATTGTTACAAAAAAAGAATAAATAGAAATATTTTCCAAATGTATTGGAAAAACACCTCTGTTGAGTAATTTTTACCATTAAGAAATCACTTAAACGTTAAGAGAAAATAAATTAATCATACTGAAAATTTATTTTACCATTTATAAATCATTTACGAGAAAATAAATTAATCATACTGAAAAAAAAGTAGAAGGGTAAAATAAATAAGAGACACGAATATTTTTCAAAAATTATTTATTTAGTACACATCAAAATAGATCATATAGTGCTCTGTCTTAGAAGATTGTTACATGCGTGGCTAACCAGTTCTCAAATGATGGTAAGCATCAGCTTCTTGAAAAGTGTCGCACAAGTCTATGGATCGAAGTGATGTCCATCGTTTCCCGATTGGTCATCCACCTCGTCATATCCACACCGCAGATCTTGCACTTCTTCAACAGTTCACTCCACAACTTCCAACTCGCCAATGCTGGGTCTACAGTCAACAGCAGGTCCGGTAGATCAAGCATCAACAGCTCCAAGAATACATGTTGCTGGGCAGCGTAGATGAGTAGGTGCGGGTTTGTTTCCTGAGCTGGAGGTAGAACCGTACATGGTAGGTACTGACCCGAGCACCTGGTGCCGATGCTGTACTCTGCGGCATCTGATTGTCNGGAGGTAGAACCGTACATGGTAGGTACTGACCCGAGCACCTGGTGCCGATGCTGTACTCTGCGGCATCTGATTGTCTGGGTGGAAGCATCCTTCTTGAACCTGGGATGCTGAGAGCAGACCAATGATTTATGCCCCGCCTGGGACAGATCCACGCCACAGTCTGGCATGCGGGTAATAGCAGGAGTCTTGGCCGGAGCGATGATTTGGTACACTGTGCAGGGTAGCTGCGTCTGCGGCATCATGTGGAACACGATGCAGGCCAATGCTCCTGGACAGTCCACTTGAATATGCGTTGGTTCGTAGACGACTGGAAAATATGCGAAATTGCAATGGAGCATGCCACCGCAATCGCAAGTGTCTGTGCAGGTGTGCATGTATCCATCTTCCGCTATGTAACTGTATTCAGTGCTACTGTGCTTGGTGCTTGCGTAAATGGTCGTAGGACAGAGCATTACCGTCGTGAAGAACGGACCACGCGCCGTGTCTAATGTCTAAATGAGCGCACACGAATTTCTTCCCTCATATAAAATATGGATGCTGATCAGGTTCACCCCCACATGAAATATAAAATTATATTACATTTCAGGTGACTTTGTGTGTAATTGCAACTCATCTATTCATGGTCCAAGGATGAAGCACACCATTTGCGCAGCAGCTGTGCGCTCCTCCACGCGCATGTCCAACCAGGTTCTCACCTGTCGCAGATGTGCCACTGCTGGTCGTCGTAAAGTTTCGTCGGCTTGCGCAGCAAAGGATAGCTGTACTCGAACTGCATGTCGATGATTTCAACATCGCTTTTGCACATATCGCTCAACTCTTTTTTCTGCTCGAGTGCTGCCATGTAAACTGGTCCTTGTGAATAATGCATCAGAATGTCGCGGAGCACGTTTCCCACTTGATGGTACAGAATCTTGCCTTCGTCACATCCCTGTCCACGCTAGTACTTGGTCAGCCAGTCGTTCGTATTCTTCCTTTTCTCGTCCAACGATTTCCACGAATAAGGGGGACGGAAAGAGCTCGTGCTCGTATTGACATCGTTGTTGTAGGACAGTGCGATCTCCTTGAGCATGTTGCCGCTGCGGTGAAAAACAGGGGTCAACCTGCTTTCATATGCTTAGTTCACCATGTCCACTCTGTCGTGCTAAATCAAAGAGTACGCAGCAGTGTTCGCAGGCACATTTTCCTCGGAAATAATTTCTATACGACAATCCACCACGCTGTTTTGAACTAGCTCGTTTTGTTTGGATGTGTCGAAGACCAGCANGAAATAATTTCTATACGACAATCCACCACGCTGTTTTGAACTAGCTCGTTTTGTTTGGATGTGTCGAAGACCAGCAATGGCACCATTTCATGGAATCTTTCTGGGCTCAGGATGGGGTAGGACTCGTGCCCTTGGTAGGAGGCTTCAACCTGTGTGTACATATAATACTGCAAAGTAAATCCTTCTTGATAGTGGGAGGTGTTCAAATCCATGCGCAGATAGCTTTCGCTATTCAAAAATATTTTTACATTCTGGACATTTCAGTGGTCGTTGGTCGATTTGTCTACCGATATGTTGTGTTGCTTATTCGNAAAAATATTTTTACATTCTGGACATTTCAGTGGTCGTTGGTCGATTTGTCTACCGATATGTTGTGTTGCTTATTCGTTTGAAATGCCACTACGACATAACAGGGTTTTTCCATGCTGGAAGACATTTTCACGATCCAGTGGTTTCGCATGGCAGATGACAAGACCGGGCAAGTAACAAAATTCCAGCTCCTGAAGGTTATGTCGATGATTTTTTCTTCCATGCCATACTTCAGTAGCTTCATGCGTTTTCGGGTACTCGGAGTTATGCCGGGAACAAACCCCTCCATCTTGGTCACGGTTACAGCGACAGGCTGCAGATTTTCTCCATCTCCCAACACTGCATCGAGTTGCGAGGTGGCTAGCATTGTCACCAGTTCTTGCTTGACTCCTCTTATTATCTTCCTATAATCTTCTGCGAAACTTAGAATCATCGATAGTGGCACAGTGACCTCGAACTTGCTTTCTGTGAAGATGGAAATTTTGTAGCCATCTTTTATTCCCCTGTCTGCCATTTTTACCATATCGAGATTGTAAGGCATGAGCGAGATAATTTTTTTTATGGTGGTGCCCACATCATACATTTCGTCAATAGTAACGTCATTCTGTTTGTACCATACTTGCTCGAAAAGGTGGATTATACCCTTGGAGGGCGTTCAAGTATTACTTAATGCCATTTTGTGGTGAGGGGGGTCCTTGTAAAACGTTACGATGCATTACAACGCGTTACGTAACATTGTATTTTTTTTATTTCAATAAAAAAACTAGGGAATTAAAATCTCCCAAGTTGGCAACCCTTTTCGTTTATGTTTTACGGGGAATCCCTCGATTGTATTTTACGTCATTTTTATTTTGTTTTCGTTGTTAGTATTCGTTTAGTGTTTACGCAGAAGCACATTGTGTCAGTGTTGTTAAAGTGAGTTCATACTGTAATGTCCTCAAAAGAGGGAGATTTGCATCATCAGCTGTTTTTGGCCTATAAAGGCTCTCATGCTGACTTGCCAGAGCAACTGTGCCAAAAAAATGCCAACGAAATTTGGAAAACGGCTGAAGAAAAACTTAAAAATAAAGAAAAGTTTATAGAACAAATAAATGATGTTATACGAGAGTTCAAGGTGAAGGCCATGAAGAAGAAAGCAACATTGCTTAGTTATTTTACACAGGTAAGTTTACTGCTAAAATGTAATAATATTACATATAGGTAGGTATATCATATATAAACGAAACCTTGATTTTTCAGAAAAGAACTGGTCATAAGTATTACATATTTTTAGGTACCTATGGAAACATCAAGCACGCCAGCAACACTATTTCCGGCAACGCCCAATGTCCCACCGACTTCGCGTACTCTTCAACAAAAACAGGTGCGTATGTACCTACACTTTTTCAGTACAGTTGGTGTAGGTCTGGATCTTTATACAAATAATGTAGTGTATATATATATATATATATATATATATATATGTGTGTATAAGTTCTATATCGCATGTCTCAATAATACCTGTATTAATTTATCACTTCATTTATAGAATTCCGATGCTGTAGTATCCGCGTGTTCATCTCTTATGGAATCGATTGTCAGAGTCGCTGGAAGAGAGAGCAGTGCCGTCAAACGAAAGATGAGCGATACCCATGATGAGCGAAGTGAGACTAATTATCAGGAAACAGTGGACAACGTGGACATCCCGTCTACGGAACCACACACGACTTCGATTGTTTCGGACATGACTAAAAATTTTCCAAACAAACCGGCTCAAGAAACTCTTATGAAGAAAATTTACCTACTTCAACAGAGAATAAATATTCTTACTGAAGCAAGGGACACTGGTATAGCCAAAGACGATGTTCACAAAGAAATTAAAAAACTATGGAAATAATTGAAAGAAGAAGAAAAATGTTTAAAGAAGAAAAGAGACAGTGCCAAGCATGCAAAAAAAAAAAAGAAAAACTTGAGAAAACTGAACGTTGGAAAAACAATCCTGCTGCAGTAAAACCTCGATCTGGCCCTTTGGTTGACTCGCAACCTGCTCTCCTGGAGACCATAATTAACATTGCCATTCATGGCAGCGCTGCTGATGAACGCCGCCGAACAGAGATGATTAGGAGTTGTCTCACTCTGTCCGACCTCCATGAGAGGCTGTTGTTGATGTGATTCCAAATTTCTCGAAGCGGCACATATCTTCATTTACTCCCACGCGTTTCTAACACTCAAGAGGGGAGGAGGCACGTACGCACCGTACCCGTAAAGTTAGCAAGACCACAGACCGAGATGCACAAAAAGCACGAGGACGGGGAATTCAGCACTGCTACAATCAGGTCCTTGGAATCTCTCGCGTCGCTTCTGGGACCGTAGCAAGTATTTGTTATCTCTCAAGACGATAAGGCCTGTGTACCAATAGGTTTACCGGCAGTCAAAAGTCAGAGCTCTCTTTTAATGCATATAGAATACAGAGTACTTTTACCTGACCATGACTGGGTCGTGGCAGAGCGGCACAAACTTATTCCTTCTGTATACGCCGGCGTCATAGTGGATCCTGACGGTATCGGTAATGAAGAAGCTGTTGGTTACAGCGGGCCGACATACAGATCCACAAGGAGTGGGAAAAGCGTATCCTCCACAGCGAACACCCATGCTTATGATTTCGAATCACTTTTATCAGTAACTGCATTCAAACCCTTGATGATGACAGAATCGAACACCGTGAAGCCAGTGATAATCATCTTTGTAGATGGTGGGCCGGACGAAAACCCGCGTTATCGGAAAGTCAAGAACTTTGCCATTCAACACTTCAAAAAATACAACCTGGACGCCCTGTTCATAGCGACTAATGCTCCTGGGCGGAGCGCATACAACCGAGTTGAGCGACGCATGGCCCCCCTCAGCAAACGACTGTCAGGCGTCATCCTGCCTCATGAACATTTTGGTTCTCATCTCGACAACAAAGGAATTACTATTGATGATGATTTGGAAAAACGCAATTTTCAGCACGCTGGGGAGACACTTGCAGAGGTCTGGAGGGAAATGAAAATTGACAACTACGATGTTTCGGCGGAATATAGAAAGCCCGAAGATAGCTTGCAGGATCCAGCAGAACCTAATCTGGCGTGGTATAGCGCTCACGTCTGTGAATCGCAATATTTCTTGCAAGTGATAAAATGCGCGGACGAATCCTGCTGTTCCCGCTCGAGGAGTGCATTGAAATCTGTCTTTCAGGACACTTTCCTGCCGCCACCCTGTCCAATCCTTCAAACCCCAAGCAAGCTCGTGGTACCTAGTCAGCTAGACAAAGGATCATGCAAGTTTTCACCACTTCTTGTGAGGTTGTCCGTTGATCTGTTGCCTCCTCTAGAAGGGTTTAAGCAGATGCCTTACAATTTCTTTTGCCCATCAGTACAATCCAACCTCAAGAACGGAATATGTGCAACCTGTGGGATCTATTTCACATCCCACAAGAGTGTGCAAATGCACAGTCGTTANACCTCAAGAACGGAATATGTGCAACCTGTGGGATCTATTTCACATCCCACAAGAGTGTGCAAATGCACAGTCGTTATGTGCATGGCAAGACTGCCCAAGACCGCAGCGAAAGTAGAGGACGGCCACAGCGACTTGCTGCCAGAAGGGCAAATAAGTTTCTCTGCATTGTGCGCCGCTGTCAAACATCGTCTGAGGATGCCGATTGGCTCGACGAAGACGAAGTAGATGCAAGTGGTTTAACAATTCCGGAACCCTCTTCGTCTGCTCTCCGGAAGCCAGTAAGGAAAGAGTCTGAGTGGCTAGCACACCCGTGGACAGAGGAGCAGTAACTCCAATTTAATTGTTTTTTTACATACCTACCTACTTTTAAATTATGGCTGATTTTTTTTTTAATTTTTGTTAACAATACGATTTTATTTTGACTAAGATGTTTTATTTCAGTTAGGTTTCCATTTCTAATTGCATTGCCAATAATTAAAATGTAAATAAATTTTAAATTTTTTTTATTTTAAGAGTTTATTAGTAAAAAAAAGGTAAAATAGGAGAATGCATGAGAAGAACAATGGTGGATGAAGCCAAAAATGTATGTATGGACAGGGCCAAGTCAAAAAACGGCGTAATTAAATGTCAGATTAGTAGTAAAAGTTTATTAGGACAAATTTGAGCCCATTTTAACATATTTTAAACTTAAGCAAATGTTTATTACATTATGTGTAATTGTTTATTTAATAACAATATGAATAAATAAAATAAATCACATACGCATGTATTGCAAGTTAAAAATCTCTTTTTTTATTTATTATTACCGCAAACGCGATTAAAACAATAACAAAGGTATTTTAGCGACTTTCCGGTACCTTGCGCAACATAATTGTGACTTTATACTGGGAATAGGCGATATGATGCCACTTGCACACCTCGTCCAGCATATTTATACCTATATTGCCACGTGCCAGCCTTTCAGCTAGCGTGGTTCCCAGGCCACAGAAACTGTATCCGAAAATGTGTATCTTGAAAGGTAGATTGTCGATCAGTGTATTGATGATCCCTCTTCCCGATGTATTCTTTATTCTACAAGTCATCACACACTACTGCACTACCAACCGATATACACCCGACCTTTATACATTTTCGTTTCAGTATCATGAAGATAATCAAGCAATTAGTTAATCTTCTCATCCATATCATAATAAAGACATCGAAACCTCACACAATGCCAGTCACAGCACGCTGTTACCCAATATGGTGAGAGGATTGATTTGCGGACTATCGGGTTGAGGCAAGACGTGTATGCTGTTGAGTTTTNGCTGTTACCCAATATGGTGAGAGGATTGATTTGCGGACTATCGGGTTGAGGCAAGACGTGTATGCTGTTGAGTTTTCTGGAGAAACCGAATGGTCTTATCGCTCGAGGAACAGAAATAATGCCATCTAGCACAAGTACTGCAGGTTTTGTAAGGCCTATGCTTTCCCTTGTAACGATAACAATGCAGTTGGGTTACTCAGTGAAGATTTGCCAAACTCAGTGTTTATTTTCGATGATTTAGCATGTGNAACGATAACAATGCAGTTGGGTTACTCAGTGAAGATTTGCCAAACTCAGTGTTTATTTTCGATGATTTAGCATGTGAGAAACTGTCTTGCATCCAGGAGTTCTTTAGAATGGTACTTCATGCAATCGAGGACTGTGTGTACTTGAGTCAAACTTATTCGCGCATGCCAAAACAGTTACTATGCCATAATGTGAATTTCCTCATGTTCTTTTGCGTGGACAATATGAATTTTCCATATGTGTATGATGAACACATCAATACAGACATGACAATCACATAGTTTAAGGATGTGTTATTTGTGCTGAAACAAGGAGTACAGCATATTGGTGATCGATAAGGATTCGCCGGTACAAAACGTAAGGCACAGGCATGGCTTCGATCAGTTTATAGTAAGATTCCGATCATGAGTCACAATGAAATTTCCAAGTTCGGACATGGTCTATGCTCCTATGCTGATGATGGGAATGGGTTGAGAGAAGCTCAACTCACTGCTGTTCGCAGGGGTGTGAAAAATGATGTGGTGGAAGATTTGGTGGCCACCGACCAGCACGTAGGGGGCATGGAGCATGGGTAATATACCTGATAAACGTGTCCAATGCGCAGCGATGTGAAGAATTGAAGCTCTTAAAAATATGTTAATGTCCAAACTGGCTGCGAAAACCGATGTTGCGAGGCATTGCTAGAAGGTGTTGGATGCACGCATAAACCAACTGGAATTGATCGAAAATACGCCTTCCTCAACTCGAGAGTGAATATGTATAGAAACCCGTGTGGTTGCATGTTTATTCCATTCTATGAATTATGACAAACCGAACAAAACTGACGAAGGAGCTGCATCAGGCCATCGAAGCGGTTCGCACGAAATATGTACTCGTGAAAAGCAACAGACTGGCTCTCGAGAATCGGAGGGAAGAGGCTCACGAGCCGATAACCAGCCATCGTGATGAACTTGGTCATAAAAATACCAGGAGGAATATTTGCGTCGGCCAAATATAAAACACGAAATCAAGGCGGAAGGACTGACCCCGACGCGTAAACGGGAAAGAAGTGTGGAACTTTTCGAATCGGAAGGGGGCATCACTAGAGATGAAGACGATTTGCCGCTGATCGATTTGCTGTGTGCGCGAGAACAAAAACGAACACGAGAGCGTGGGCCAAAGGTGGGCACCCTGGTCGGGCACTACATCGCTTCCTACTTCGATCAGAACAGCGACAAGATGTGTGGCTTACGACACCACAATGAAAAATGGTTTCTCAGAAACAAGGAGGTGATGTTTTTGCAGGACATGTGATGCAGATCGGCAAGTACAAGGTGAAAATGATGCATGGTCTGCGCGAACTTTTGTTTCTTAGGCATCCTGGTCACAACACCTAATCGGATTTGTGCAAGTACCGACGCCTGCTACAGTTCAGTCGTACTCTTAATTCAAACGATAAGCCCTCAACAGAGCGATTTAAGGACATGACCTATGCGGAATTCGGCATTATCGTGGGACTGTTTCCACGATTAGTCGAAGCTATTGGATCGGGTTTGCTGCTGTAAAATATCGATGCCAAATTAAAGATAGACTATGTGTTTTGGAACTATCCGAACGAACTCGTAGATAGACTACAACTACAGGTCGCTTCGCAATCTGTGGGCAACCGTTCGCACACCAACGTGGTTATATCCATCATCGAAGAACTCTTCAATGCTGGCTACATCGTGAGATGTTGAAGTATGCTGTTTCTGGGTAATTGCACAGGTCGGCCAGAAAGAATTATCCTCGGGGAAAGTATGTCATGAAAGGGCTGAACGATACTTTCCAATCCGAACTGATTGGAATGCAAGACTTTGCTCGCGCAAATGAAGGCCGCCGCTACATTTTGACCATAATATACACATTTTCTAAGTATGCCTCAAGTCACAGAATGCATTTGATGTCACCAAGGCCATAGTGGATGCGTTGTGAGAAGGACGCATACCAAAAATCTCCACACCGACGATTTAAAAACTATTTTAATGCTACGTTCCATACACTGATGAAAAGGTACAGCAGATATCACTATTCAACGCACTCTGGATTCAAAGCCAGCATCGTCGAGTGTTTTCACCGGACTCTGAAAGCCAAATTGTGGATACATTTCATGGCGAATGGAAACTACGATTGGCTTGAACTACTGCCGAAACTCGTCCGCGAGTATAATTGTACCATTCATTCTACCACTCGCATGACGTCCAAATATGTCGAGGACGATTCCCTGCCTCGGAACGTGTACTCCAACCACAAGAAGAGGGACCCACACAAGCCTATAGCCAATATCGGTGACCAGATGCGCATCTCCAAACAGCGTGGCATTTTCCACAAGGCCTATCATCACAATTGGTCTGTGGAATTGTGCAAAGTGGTTCGCATTCGACATATGTATGTACCCACGCATGTATTACCTCGTGGACCTACGTGGTGAACCCATCGTCGGTGGTGGCTTTCATGCAGAGGAGATCGAGCCTACGAAGTTTCCCGATGTTTATTTGGTGGAAAAGGTGCTGACACAATGTAATGGGCGTGTGTACGTGACGATTCCTGGTTCGATGAGAAAGACATTCTGAAATGGGAGCTACGAATATTTTAAAGTAATGTTATGTACATGTCTTTTTTTAAAAATAAAAACGTGTTTTACCTTAATTAACATTCATTTTATTGTTGCCAGTTTTTATATGTCGTATTACAGGATTGGAGATAGCTAGCTCTGTGAAAAAAAGCAAATACTGATTTTCCCATGCATACAGAGGTGCTGTCGTAGTCTATCCGACATTGTGCAGGTGCAAAACGACTTTGAAGCATGTACGCATGCACGTGCGCGAAGGTGCAGACCTGTGAAAATGCTAACACTGCACTCCCCCTACCCATTCCTGTCCGCCCCCTCTACCTCCGTAAACACCCAAGGCCCTGATCTTGAATATAGGCGGTTTAAACCGTATTGTTCCCAGCTTTATTTGCACCGGATGCAAAGCTCAAGGTCAGTTGGCGTGCACTTGGCTCGACCCCTTCCTTTCCTCGCAGTGGCACCTTGATGTAGGCATGTTATGACAGGTGTGTTAGTCCTGCGAGCCTGCCCGCGCATCCTGCTCGTTTTATTTTCATACAACAAACAGCTCAATACCACCTTTTTTTTTTCATTAGATATTTTTTTTTTCGAAAACAATAAAGTATTAGTAATCGGAATTTTATACAAGGTCCTACCTGGAATTTACTAACGTAATATACGAAAAATAAATATATATCTCTTTTCATTGAAAAATGAATTAGCATTTAAAAGTGCGATTTGAACTTTTAGAAATCCGAGGTAGTGAGCTGGAAATATTCAATTTTTACACATTTTTAAAAATTCAAATAATTTTTTTTTGTTATTGGGTTTTGTGATGGAGGAGGTGGGATCAATACGTCCCCCGATGCACTGGATACCAAAGTGGCTGCCCGAAACTATTTAATTTTTATTAAAATAATTTCTAGGCAACATTACTCTATAGCTTTTTTTTTTTAAATTACATGGAAAAAGTAGACAAATGGAATTATGATTTTAGCGACACTCTTAACCGATATAATTATTAAAAATTGAAGGTGGCGGGCCAATAATAATTTTTAACGGAAATAATTTTTTTATTAAAATAAATTTTATTGAAATAATTATTTTATGAAAATAGTTTTTAGGGATGGCGGGGGATGAACATCCACAATGGCAACAGCCAGGGCGGCTGTCACGCCGACAAAGATGGCGGACTGCACCGACTAACCTGGCTGCTGACCGCGCCTACCAAGATGGCGGTGGGTCCTGGATCCTGATGCATGATGCATTTCCCAAAGTCGCCACTACCAATATGGCGGGCGGATCCTGGATCCTGATGAATGATGCATTTCCCAAATTCGCCACTGCCAAGATGGCGGCGGGTCCTGGATCCTGATGCATGATGCATTTCCCAAAGTCGCCACTACCAAGATGGCGGGCGGATCCTGATGCATGAAGCATTTCCCAAAGTAGCCATTTAGTATGTAGGGTAATTCTGTTTTTATCGGATGTTGGAAATGTGTTTAACTACATCGCGGAGCACGTAACTAGTGATTAGTTACGTGCATTTTACCAAAACAAAGTCTACTGCCGGTCATATAAAATAGTGTTGAGTACGATTACTAGTTACGGATTTTCCACTTGGAATAGGTTATATATCATCTCTATATTTTAGTATCGCGTTTTCACTCCTTTCGTAGACCTAGTGTCCCGATAAACAGTTTATTAAGTTGATGATGACTTTCTTAGTTACCAGGCACATTACGTTGTTCGTTGAGTGGAGTGAANCGTGCATTTTACCAAAACAAAGTCTACTGCCGGTCATATAAAATAGTGTTGAGTACGATTACTAGTTACGGATTTTTCACTTGGAATAGGTTATATATCATCTCTATATTTTAGTATCGCGTTTTCACTCCTTTCGTAGACCTAGTGTCCCGATAAACAGTTTATTAAGTTGATGATGACTTTCTTAGTTACCAGGCACATTACGTTGTTCGTTGAGTGGAGTGCACATTCTTTACCAACATGAGCTAGAAACCTGTACTGAGTGCATATTTGTACTGTTGGTTCATGTTTCATTTACTACNACATTCTTTACCAACATGAGCTAGAAACCTGTACTGAGTGCATATTTGTACTGTTGGTTCATGTTTCATTTACTACTTAAGCCTTCCTTAGTTTCCTCTTGTAGCCCTCGTGTATTATTGAATAGGCGATATGTAGTACGTAGCACTGCGAAATTGTTCGCAAACCAAAGTTTTTGCTGTTAAGTTTGCAGTGAAGATAACGTGTTTTAGTGGTTACCGATTTAATCATTACAATTTTAAAAATACATAAAGCCATTGAATTAATTTTTATGAATGACCGTTAACACTACTTTTAGTTTTTTGTTCACATCCCATGTACACAGTCATGGAGAGAGATAATGTTTTCAAAGTTTAATTTGTATACCGTCCCCTTTTGAAAGTACTCTTAAGTATATTGTTACAAACTTTGGCCATTTGCGATATCCACAGTTGTATTTCGTATTGGAAACAATACATTTAGGGTAAATGTTTTAGATAAACATTTTATTTATGTGAAATATACATAATTATAAATTTGGGATATTTGTATCTAATTTATCTAAGATATATATAATTTATATTAAACATTTACATTTATGTGCAGTTTTTAAAGATCATGTTTATTTATATAAAGTTAGATAAATAACGTACACTTGTATTCAATTAAAGAAATTTGTGTTTATTTACATATTATTTAAATGAAATATAATAATATATAATTTATAAAAATCATTTATACAGTGCTGTGACGTAGCAGAGCCTAAACCAGGCCACTACTGCTGCTCAAACAAGTTAATTACACTGAACATAAATTATAAATTATAATTTTTCTAAGCTTACTACAGATTTTTGCACCGCTAACGGCACAAAGGTAAAGGCATGCGTTGTTTGTAGCCAATTTCAAGTAAATAACCATTAAAATGTTTAATGGCCATGGGAAACCATTTATTGAAATTTTTATTATACGTCTTAAACTAATTAATAACACAAACATTGCAATACATTTGTCTTCCATTAAAAACGAGTGGGCAGCCAACTGCTCCCATCTCAAACATAATAGAAAAATAATTATATCAAGAGACGATGCTTCCCATTAACTAATCGTATTATTCTGGTAAAAAATGTAGCACGATGAGGTATCCAAGGAAAATAATCCTCAACTAGCAATGTAATGCAGCCAAAACATTTTACGTTGACAAATTAGGAGGTGCATATAGAACATGCAGGTACCAAGTTAAGTAATTATAAACCTTCGCAAAAGTGTAACAGTTTACATTTACGCCAGTTTTCAATTAACTGCACGTGAACACACTTAACCTCTGACAAACCACCAAACTCTTTAAGGAGCATTTGATTAAAACTAGATTATTTGTGTGCAACAACAACTTGGTTTTGTAAAAATAACTTTGCTCCTTTTCTTTTTTATTAATGTGTATTTAGAAGAATAACTGCACTCTTAAATAATAAGCTAATAAGTTGTGTATTGTAGTGCACTATATTCAGAGAACCCCTATATCTGGTGTCCGTTAAGGCCATGAAATAGGCACCCCTTTCTCCTCTTCTATCACTGCCGTTCCATTGATTTTGATATGTGGCATTCAGGTGGTCCTCCACATTTCTGTCGAAAAGCCCTGCAGCTCCGGCGTATTGTATCACGTTACCTGCAAACCCACATAGCGGCGCCTTATCTACCAATGTAGGCCAAACATCCATAAGGAGNCGTATTGTATCACGTTACCTGCAAACCCACATAGCGGCGCCTTATCTACCAATGTAGGCCAAACATCCATAAGGAGAGCATGCTATCATGGTCCGTTTGCCAGAAAATACGGCCCAATAAAATTAAATGGTCACCAATCATGCACAGGAAGCCTGTAAGGCGCATATGGCTCACGAATCTTGGCTTGGTGGACAGTGGGTTGCGAATATTTAGAAACCAACAAACAATTTTTACCCAATATCGCCTCCCCAAAGCGGCCATGCCACGCATTTACAGACATGTTTTTCCACTCACAAGATATTAACCTTGTCCCGTATCACATACTTCGTGCTGGCCATGTTTTTTTTTTTACCTCTTGCAGCTAAATAATATTATTCAACCAACGCTTATCCTCTCGGAGCTGCTGTTAAAATCGTAAAAGTAACGTTTAAAATATTTTGAATTAATATTCTAAATTTTATGTTTTAAAGTCACATATTTATTTTATCAACATATTTGCAAACATAGAAAACAAGATCATTTCGGTAAATACAGTTTTTGAGTGAATTTATATCTTTGTGTAATTCATAATGTATTATAGGAATATTCCCATTTTATTTTCTTATTGCGATTTTTTTTCTTTTATGGGTGGTTTGAATTAATAATAGCAAATAATTTTGGAAAAAGGCCTGTATTATACCATGTCACGAGAGTAGGCATATTACTGACCTAGTTTATGTACCATTATGAGATCGTCAGTAATTGGGGGAGTTTCCTATTTCTACATACATCACTATAATTTCAAATTATTTATCGATACGGTATTGGACGTATTTTAACGCAGTACCCACTTATTCAGTATTTGTTGCCCAACAATTATTTTCTTAGTTATTATTAAGAAGTGAATTTTGTACAGTTATTTTTACATATTGTTTCTTGGAAATATTTTATTTAAATAACATTTTGGGGCCAATTAAATCCTAGAGATTTCTACTTTCATGAATGATAGCATAGGAATGCGCCTTAACCATTGACTATCAGGTCTCTGCAACATGTTCTCATGCAAGACGGCTCTTCCTTGGTACTTCTGTACTGGTTTGCACACACTTCCTTNGTATTGTATCACGTTACCTGCAAACCCACATAGCGGCGCCTTATCTACCAATGTAGGCCAAACATCCATAAGGAGTGCATGCTATCATGGTCCGTTTGGCCTGTTTGCCAGAAAATACGGCCCAATAAAATTAAATGGTCACCAATCATGCACAGGAAGCCTGTAAGGCGCATATGGCTCACGAATCTTGGCTTGGTGGACAGTGGGTTGCGAATATTTAGAAACCAACAAACAATTTTTACCCAATATCGCCTCCCCAAAGCAGGCCATGCCACGCATTTACAGACATGTTTTTCCACTCACAAGATATTAACCTTGTCCCGTATCACATACTTCGTGCTGGCCATGTTTTTTTTTTTACCTCTTGCAGCTAAATAATATTATTCAACCAACGCTTATCCTCTCGGAGCTGCTGTTAAAATCTTAAAAGTAACGTTTAAAATATTTTGAATTAATATTGTAAATTTTATGTTTTAAAGTCACAAATTTATTTTATCAACATATTTGCAAACATAGAAAACAAGATCATTTCGGTAAATACAGTTTTTGAGTGAATTTATATCTTTGTGTAATTCATAATGTATTCTAGGAATATTCCCATTTTATTTTCTTATTGCGATTTTTTTTCTTTTATGGGTGGTTTGAATTAATAATAGCAAATTATTTTGGAAAAAGGCCTGTATTATACCATGTCACGAGAGTAGGCATATTACTGACCTAGTTTATGTACCATTATGAGATCGTCAGTAATTGGTGGAGTTTCCTATTTCTACATACATCACTATAATTTCAAATTATTTATCGATACGGTATTGGACGTATTTTAACGCAGTACCCACTTATTCAGTATTTGTTGCCCAACAATTATTTTCTTAGTTATTTTTAAGAAGTGAATTTTGTACAGTTATTTTTACATATTGTTTCTTGGAAATATTTTATTTAAATAACATTTTGGGGCCAATTAAAAACTAGAGATTTCTACTTTCAGGAATGATAGCATAGGAATGCGCCTTAACCATTGACTGTCAGGTCTCTGCAACATGTTCTCATGCAAGACGGCTCTTCCTTGGTACTTCTGTACTGGTTTGCACACACTTCCTTGTATCAGCAGGCATATTAGAGCGTGATTTGTGCCCTACACGCCCATCAATGGGAAGCCCCCCAGTTGGCTTCTCCGCCCGCCCCTCCGACACCAGGAGAAGCCGGGAGAAAGTTGTAGTCGCCTTATCTGTCGCCGTGTTTCAATGGCCGGGCGGTTTCACCTCTCTCACAGCGTGGTTCCCTCGCCGCTCGTAGTGTTTCCAACACATCTATACAAGTTTTAGCGTTCTTAAACTCTAGTGATATGATGATGTCAAACAGTCAATTTATAGAAGCGCACGTAAGTGGGTGTTAAACACATTGTCAGAATTATATTACATTTCGACTAAGATTTATTTTTCTAAATAATATCTAAGTAAAGTGTTTGTACGTACATGTATATTCTTGATATAGCAAAGAGAAAAGCATAAAGAAATTTATTGAAAAATCGGTGGTAGTTTCATACGATTACAGTTATATTTAGAATAACCAAAAGTTATACACGGATTGGTATTTAGAAGGTCAACGCATACTGCAGCCCAAACAAGTGTAGCATTTCTAAACACATTTTTATGGCATTGCTGTGACTGAGAAACCTGAGATGTAAACACATTTGAATAACGTCAAGTTTATTCTCCTATTTGGCAATTTATTTTTAGTTATGTTATGTATTAGAACGATTTACAAAAACGCAGTATTTTTTGCAAAGTATAGGAATCTCTGTACACCTCGTTAATATGACAAGTGCCACTGAGAAAATGGTTTTGTTGAATAGAACAAAGTTTGTTTGGTGAAACCAAATTAATTGTAATAAAATCAGTTAAAGCCCCGCCCGTGATTCGAACCCAATTGGTTTGAGCGAAAGCACCACGCCCTCAGCTAAACTAACTACTCGTGAACCGCGAACGTTTTGAAATACATGCAGTTAAAATACTGGACAACGTACTTCAGTAAATATTTCTAATTTTACAACTTTACTTTGTACGAGGTTTATTCGGAAAGTAAGGTCCGAATTGCCGAAGCTAATCGAATGTCACGCGAATATTGTAACGCGCATGCGCACCGACTCCCGGCATGCCTTGCTCGTCACACGACGTCATTTGCATTAGTATTGTTGCAGTGTGCTGTTTACAGTGTCAGTTCAAAATGTTTAAAACAACTGATCAGCCCGCCTACTGTGAAATACGGTCAGTGATTCGGTTTATAACAGCAAGGAACGTTTCAGCAGCGGAAGTTCATCGACAGATAAATCAAGTGTATGGCCCCAATGCGATTAGTGACAGCAAAGTGCGTAAGTGGGTGAGAATTTTCAAGGACGGACGCGAAAGTGTTCCTGATGAACCACGATCAGGCCGATCATCAGTGATCACAGAAGATTTGGTCAAAGCCGTGGACGAAAAGATTCATGAAGATTGGCGATTCACAATTTCAACTTTAGCATTGGAATTTCAGAATGTGGGTAGAACAACTTTGCAGAAAATTGTCTCTGAAAATTTGCAATTTCACAAATTGTGCGCACGTTGGGTTCCCAGGCTGCTTACTGAGGAACACCAAATGAAAAGAATGGCTTGTGCTCTTGATGTTTTGGACCGATATCATAAGGAAGGTGATCCATTTTTAGAGAAGATGAAAGGTGAAAGAAGCAGTTACAGACTGGTTATCCTCACAGGTGGCAGATTTCTATGACTTAGGCATACAAAAGCTTGTAGAACGTTATGACAAATGTTTAAAAAAATATGGAAACTATGTAAAAAAAATAAAGAAACATGTAAGGAATAAAATAAAAGAAGATTTTTGAAAAAATCTGTGATGGTTTATGTTTTATAAGACATCTGACCTTACTTTCCGAACAACCCTCGTTGTTTCCTGTTGATCTTGTTATTTTACGATATTTATTATATTGTTAAGCATCAATGGATGCACTAACAAACGCTGTTACTATCCTGCCACATCAATTACAACGAAACTCGCGAGCGGTATTATCTGAAGAAGGCCATCTAATGAGTGGCCAATAAAATATATGCAGTTGATTCTACTGAATATTTTGTTGAGAGTCCAATTTTGTTTTGCTAAAAGTAGAAGTTTTGTTTATTTAAGCGCGTATTTTGTTATATCACGAAAATAAATTTTGTGGCTTTTCAATTTTTATTTACTCAACAAGTTGGGGCTACTAAACATTTGCCTACCCCTACAGAAACAAGTATTTTGTTGGCTGAAACAAACCTTCCTGTCAGTGTGGTATCGCTAACAAATAAAAACTTTTACTTTCGAGCACTCTTGACGGGCAAATAATAAATTATGATTTATTTACAAAAATTTTATTATCTGAGTTGGACAGAAAAGCCATAAACTAATTTAAGCATCTATGTAGCCACATAGAAAATGAATGCTTCATTTTATAATTATTTTACAAAGTAAGTTTTTGCAATTTTTATTTTTAGATGTAGGTGCTTTTTTTTTTTTCTAAGAGTGATATTGCGTGTGATATTTACAAGTCAGACAGTGTTTCCGACTTTTATTCTGATAAGACATCTACCTACCGGTTTGCTTGTCCAGGTCACATACACACGGATCTAACAATCGGAAGGTGACTAGTCACTAGGGCCGTGTGGTGGTATATACTTTTCCTTTTGANCACATACACACGGATCTAACAATCGGAAGGTGACTAGTCACTAGGGCCGTGTGGTGGTATATACTTTTCCTTTTGAGATCCTTTTGTGCGTGAAGAGTTGGTGACTTCCCCATATTTTATTCTGGTTTTACAACTTTTAAAACTAGTGAGAACAAAACTTGATAAAGTTAGTCGATGGTTATTGCTGTCTACCCAGTTTTTCATGTGGTGATCGCGGACGTTAATGTTACGGTATCGCTTATAATCACAGTGACCGATATAGACGTCATGTTGCACAGAAAGCGGGTTTATGGTCTGAACTGTACTCGGCAGGCAAGGCTCAGTAAAGGAAATCGCGTTTGTTTGAAAGACACGGATTGTCACTAAGGAAATCTTTTAGGTTCGCTAATGAAATCAAACACAACGCACACTACCCTTTGGCTCCGACGTATACGAGCGCGGTGGATGCGAAGAAATACAGGTGTCTATATAAAACTGATACTTCGCAACACCTAAAATAATAAAATTACTTGTGGCCAAGAGAATAAAACATGAAGGATTCTCTATACGTCCGTGCAATTATNGAATAAAACATGAAGGATTCTCTATACGTCCGTGCAATTATTTTAAGACTTTCCACAAAAGTTTGTTCAAGAAAATTTTGAAATATCTGGCCCAGTAAAGACAACGCATGCGTTCGCGGCCACTTTCAGCCTACTTTCCGAAGGAAATAGAGACTTATGGGAAGGACCACTTTCCTGGATGTGTGTCTGTGTGTGTATGCCCCCCCCTCCCTTTTTACATTTTTGAACGCCTCAACCTAATTAAACCAATCTCGATACACATATAGTACTTCGCAAGGACACCTGTTTTTTAGAGTTTTCGACCACGCCTGACACTGACTTTCAAAATGGTGGTAGTTATAATATTTAAGGTGATATGCTGCCACATGAGAGAATCATCTGTACGAAGAATCCTTTTCGCGCGATGAAGAATTACGACATTGGTACCATGCATTTTATGCAAGGTGATGCATTGAAGGAACACACAGAGATCTGCAAGAGTTCATCTACTGGAAGCCAGCAAGTTACGTCGCCAATACTAGAAATATCTGCATACCGAATAATAATAAAACTTTAGTATAAAAATTNGGAAGCCAGCAAGTTACGTCGCCAATACTAGAAATATCTGCATACCGAATAATAATAAAACTTTAGTATAAAAATTAATTGATAGTTGACTGCATACAAAACGTTCATTGAGTCAACATGTACAGACCGAAGGATTGATCGAAGGGACGAACGAAGGGCTGGCTTTGTTCAAAGGACTGGTGAGGGTTGCAAAGTGATGATGTTTGAGAATAGTGCAAATGATTATCGCCCTAACTGTCCTCGTACATTACAATTTTCAAGGGCCTATAGGTTTTTAAACCATAGAATACCATGGTTTTAAANCGCCCTAACTGTCCTCGTACATTACAATTTTCAAGGGCCTATAGGTTTTTAAACCATAGAATACCATGGTTTTAAAACTATTGGTAGATGCTGATCCATATCATGATTATGTCATACTTGTGCAGAGAGTTGTTACTCACATGATGGGCTTGGATTGGTCAAATATACATACATTAAATTATCTGTGTACCATATTTATGTCAACAAAACAGACGAGGCAGAAAAAATTTCAAATGCCGAAATTATGAAATAATTAGATTTCAATAGAGGAGACCGGAAATGAAGTTGAGAGAACTTTTTGCATGGTTCCGCTGTACCCTATGTACAATTTCGGTACGAATTAACATAACATACTTAAAAGTTTCACAATAAAGAAAAAAATTAAATGGAATAATAAATACAGATTTTCGATTTGACATACACTATGCNACTTAAAAGTTTCACAATAAAGAAAAAAATTAAATGGAATAATAAATACAGATTTTCGATTTGACATACACTATGCCTATAAAAAGTTATAGCTGCCAGAAACAGACTTATTTGCTTGAAGCTAGAAATTATACTTGCAAACTGAATTTCCCAAGCCGGCCTCCCAAGAGTTCGCAAATTATATTCGCCTACCTAAATGCCTGTACATATTTGTTTGGTTACGAGCCGACTTGCAAAAAAAATGTGGTCTGCTATATAATTATTTAAAAAGAATATATAAAAACAATCAACGTGAGCATGGACACATATGATTCAGACCTTAACTGAAAATAACGAAATGTTTTTAATATATTATTTGCCTTACAAAAGTTTTCAAAATTGTAAATACGATGAATATAAACTGAAAAAGCTCTCCAATAAATGTGGTCATGAGCCATATATGCATTGATTGAAAAAAATTATATAACAAAATGTTAAATACGTGAAAAATGTCTGTAATTGTNGAAAAAAATTATATAACAAAATGTTAAATACGTGAAAAATGTCTGTAATTGTACGAGGGAATGACAGCCTCTTCGTTTGGTGGCTATACTACTAGATTGTAATAAACATTTAATATCGTTGACAAAGTAGCTCAGTGGTTAGAGTACCCGGCTTCTGTTCGAGAGGTTGTGGGTTTCAATACTTAACTCGCAAAAATATNAAATTGTAAATACGATGAATATAAACTGAAAAAGCTCTCCAATAAATGTGGTCATGAGCCATATATGCATTGATTAAAAAAAATTATATAACAAAATGTTAAATACGTGAAAAATGTCTGTAATTGTACGAGGGAATGGCAGCCTCTTCGTTTGGTGGCTATAATACTAGATTGTAATAAACATTTAATATCGTTGAAAAAGTAGCTCAGTGGTTAGAGTACCCGGCTTCTGTTCGAGAGGTTGTGGGTTTCAATACTTAACTCGCAAAAATATNAAAGTAGCTCAGTGGTTAGAGTACCCGGCTTCTGTTCGAGAGGTTGTGGGTTTCAATACTTAACTCGCAAAAATATTTATTTTTTAAATGTTACCAAGTGTCATGGGGAAGTGTAAAATTTACATAATATAACTTTTATAAATATATTTTGCATTATAAATACTTTTTCGATAAATTTTACTGTATTTTAGACTTGGATATTTTTCAAATAATAAATAAAACAAATTTAAATAAAATAATTCGAATTATTTATAAATGAATCGATTTCTAGATGTTTGGTCGTTTTACGTTTGATTTGACAAGGTCAGCTTCCCTGCCTGTCCTTGCATGCTCGAAAACTCAACTCCAGTTACCTAAATGAATAAAAAATACTATAAAAATATGTGTTTTATTTCTAAGGTACGCCTTTTCATAATATTTTTAAAATGAAAAAATATACTTAAAAAGAAAAATATTTAAAATAAGGAATTATGACAATTTGGAAACAAAATACCTATTGCTGGGCTATACATCTCGGATAGTCAAAACAACTTATATACAAAATATTTTACTGGTCATTATAATAATAATTACGACAAAATATTTATTCGTCCTCCACATACATGTTGTTACTGCTTTTAAACCCTTGTCCTAATATATGTCCCAATTGCCGAGTGGTCTAAGGCGTCTGCATGCCGAACCAAGGTTTGGCAGTTCGACCCCACCCTCCTCTAGACAAAATTTTGATTTCCGGGGAAAAAAAACAGTACCCCTATCGGTTAACACTAGAACCAACATGGCGGCCGAGCAAGAACGACACCAGCGCCCCTAGCAGGCGAAATTTTAACGAAGGACAAGTGTAAACAAAATGGCGGTGTCAAACGAAGGTGAGTAAAAGGGTGGCACACACTAGCAGCAATAGACCAGAGTAACGGGACCGGGGGTGCACTATAGTGGACGACGAGAGAAACACATCATCCGACAGATGCGAATGTAAGTAATTGGGATACAAGATGGCGGGTGAAAACAATATAGCGAATGTAAAACGGAAAAAGTATGGTAACCGGAAACAAGATGGCGGCTGTTATGTCATCCAAAATGGTGTATCCCAGATGGAGGCGGATTCTCAGCCCCTACTCCTTGCACTTGGACATATCAAAACCTGTTTACGCCAGTCATAGGTTACTAATTGGTTGTTAAAACCTATGCTGAAGACCATTTGATCAGTTNTATCAAAACCTGTTTACGCCAGTCATAGGTTACTAATTGGTTGTTAAAACCTATGCTGAAGACCATTTGATCAGTTAAACGAAAACCATTTAACGAACAATTTTCGGTGTTGGTCAAAAACCAGTATCTTATAAAAGTTGCACATATTTCACTTAGGCTCTTTCGTGGTCTTTTACAAGGTCATCTGGAAAGAGTAATGTTCTGATACAGACTAGCATTTGTGTGTGTAGAAAATAATTTATTAAATTATAAATTATCCACATGATCAGGTGCTCATTTAGTGGCATTTCCAGTTTCAATTGTAGGAATCTGTGGAAAGAGCGATACAATTTGGATTAATCTCATATTGACATTCTCCCAGTTTTTCATATCTCAAGAAACAACAATTAAGCTTAACTCCGATCAGGATGCACGATCCGTTGTCCTCACATAGGTTGGGCGTAATCTGTTCGAAAAGAGAAAATTTATTAAAATCCTGGATAAGTTAGTTTTTTTTACTCCAATAATATTGTTTAATATTAGTATAAAAGTAATATGAAGGAGGTGGATAATGCCAATTAAAATTATTGTTATGGCATCTTAGCCCACATACTGAGGTAAGAGTACACATATTAATTTATAATTGGTGGTCTTGGATATAAGAAGTTATACTGCCTTATTGTGTGCAAAAAACCGTTTCCACATTGTGAAGTAACAGTTTGGTGCTTAGAATCTAACAGAGTTTTATAAGCCTTACGAAAGCAGAGCTCCAACCACAAGTTCTCAACAGGCAATACCTTCGAATAGTTCACCATAAACACCAAAATCTTTGAAAGTATGTATCGACCTTTTTGTGGCGGATTCTATAAATGCACTGCTGCCTCTCCACGTGGGTGACGCAGATATCTGTGTTACTATAGTCGGAACTACAGCACTCTCTGGTGTGTTCCCTCAACTGGCGACTTCACTCCAGTTACCTTTCCAACACACACATATACATATATTTCTGATTTATCAGAATCCAGGATTTTATATTGAATAAAAGTAGTTAACATTACGTATTGTACTCCTAATAGCATGTAAAGTTGAAAAAAAAAAAACAATACTAGTTTTTAAAATATCCCAGTATGAGACAAAAAAAAAATGCATACAATGAAAAACATCTTGAACAGAGGAATCTGATTAGTTTCAATAACAACTAACAAGTTTTTCTCAGATGCTTTGACAAACTTCAATAACGTGTAGGAGTATTATTAAAAAGGGAAGTTTGGCACAAGAGGATGGGGGATCGGAGTATCGGTTGTGTTCATGCTCTGTCATTATGGTCCCCCGGTGGCAATATTATCCACCATAGTGAATTTTTGTGGCCTTGACCTGGTAAGCTTTGACCTTGAAAACCCCAAAAAGCCACATTACATTGTAAAAATTGTAAAAAAATTTATTTAAATATACTACTAAAAGTTATTAAAAATTATTATCAAAATTATTATAAAAATAATTTAGAATTTTAATTATTATTTTGAATGTTGGTTTTTAGAGGCGATAGGAACCAAGTGCCGATGGGTCGCCATGTTATGACATCACCTGATCATATTGGATCTTAGCGATGTTAACCTTGACGTTTGACCTTGGGAACCCAAAAAATCCCCAAACAATTGATAAAAAATTTATAAAAAAAATTATAAAAAAATTTTATTTAAAACATTAAAATTTACAAAATAAAGTCACAATTTTTATTAAAAACAATATAAAATTAAAACTTTGAATATTTGGGCTCAGGGGGGGACAAAGAACCAGAGTCNGACAAAGAACCAGAGCCGACCAGCCACCTTATATGACGTCACCCGGCCATCATATTGACTCCAAATGAGCTTGATCTTGATTTTTGACTTTTACCCCAGTGACTTTGATCTTAAATACAAGAAAACACAAAAATTCTAAAACATTCTTAAAAAATTCTTAAAAATATATTTAAAACGTTAATAAATCAACGGTTTTTTTTACACTGAAGGGCCAAAAAAAACTGGTACACCTGCCTAATATTATGTAGCCCCCTCACCCCCCTCCGCCGATCACGCAGAAGTGGCCCAAGACGTCGTCGCATGGACTCGACTAATGTCTGAAGGTATGCAGGAGGCAATGCAGACCATGAATCCTGCAGGGTAGTCCACAAATCCAATTTGCGCCAATTTGAGAAACGGTTGCACGTCTGTCACGTTTAATTATTCTCGTCAGCCGTCGTTTGTCCCGTTCTTTCGCGATCTTTTTTCCGGTCGCAGCGATGTCGAAGATGTGATGTCTTACCGGATTACCGATATTCATGGTACACTCGTGAAACGTTCATACGCGAACATCCAAATGTTATCGCTACCTCGGAGATGCTATGTCCCATCTCTCGTGCGCCGACTATAACACCAAGTTCAAACTCACTTAAATCTTGATAACCTGCCATTGTAGCAGCAGTAACCGATCTAGCTGGCGACCGCATCGCGTTACTCTGATTCGTTACTGCCTGCCAGTAAAATATTATAACCTCATTTCCGAGGGTTTTACAACCGCAGTGTTTTAACATCCGCGGCATTTTGNGGTTTTTTTTACACTGAAGGGCCAAAAAAAACTGGTACACCTGCCTAATATTATGTAGCCCCCTCACCCCCCTCCCCCGATCACGCAGAAATGGCCCAAGACGACGTCGCATGGACTCGACTAATGTCTGAAGGTATGCAGGAGGAAATGCAGACCATGAATCCTGCAGGGTAGTCCACAAATCCAATTTGCGCCAATTTGAGGAACGGTTGCACGTCTGTCACGTTTAATTATTCTCGTCAGCCGTCGTTTGTCCCGTTCTTTCGCGATCTTTTTTCCGGTCGCAGCGATGTCGAAGATGTGATGTCTTACCGGATTACCGATATTCATGGTACACTCGTGAAATGTTCATACGCGAACATCCAAATGTTATCGCTACCTCGGAGATGCTATGTCCCATCTCTCGTGCGCCGACTATAACACCAAGTTCAAACTCACTTAAATCTTGATAACCTGCCATTGTAGCAGCAGTAACCGATCTAGCTGGCGACCGCATCGCGTTACTCTGATTGATTACATGCCTCTGTAATTTGCATACGCACGCCTATACTTATTTTTTTTTTTGGCTCTTCAGTATATTAGTTTAATACTCACGCTCGTTCGACCTGCCACCAATATTTGTCATTGCATTAGCATTCCCCTCTCCTGCCACGACACCCTTGTTCATTCTGTCTAATTCACTCCACTCACCATATGTATTTTTTTTTTCGTTAGTCATTTGTTTACTTTTTTATTGCGTAGGTGATGCTAGTGTATAAACTATAGATTTCGCCGACAGAAGAGCTGTCGTTTTAGTCACCATGTTAGTTGTTGCTAAGCTTGACATTGACCCTAATTCGAAAAATCGATAAAAATCACAGTATGTGCTATTGTCCATTATTAGCTGGTCACAACATGGGGCCACGCCGACTAAACATACTAGCCAACGACTGACTCCACCCAAGACTAACTCCACCCAAGTCTAATTCCATCAAAGACTAACTCCATCCAAGACTAACTCCATCCAAGACTAACTCCATCCAAGACTGGTTCCTGGCGAGACTGACTGAGCAGAAGACTAGCTCCTGACGAGAGGAGTCCCTGCGAAACTGTATAGACCAACCGACAAGACCAACCTGTCATACCACCCACCTATACAAACAATGATGGACAATCTTGGAAAAAAGTCTGTAATAAGAGCCTCGTAGCTAACCTCTTCGCACAAAATCTTAGTAAAATTGTCGCAAAATATTTCTACCACAGCTGACCATACCAAAGAGACATACTAACTTACCAAGCCATGTGACCAGGCCAACCATCTAGTTGCGAAACATTTCTTAATAATATTCCCCATATATCATTCGTTCGTCTTATAGAACTCATCCACTTTAAACGACCCGAGTAAGACGTAATACTTCATTAGAAACCATACCCTTCCTGCTGCACACGCAATCTATTGTTTACACCACTGAAATAATAAGCCTTTCAGAGAAGCAGAAGGGACTGTGTAAGAAATTAAACACACATTTCTATGTATATAAATTAAATTTATATACTTATTATATACATTCTATCTTGACGAGATGGACACTGGTCGACCTGGCGAGGGCCGGTCACGTCGGAAGCTTAGTCGATCCACCTGTCATCGAACCCCGGACCTCCTACATGTACATCTTTAAATAGTTCTTTTAAATAATTTGTTAATTTTTTTTTTAATTTTTGGGACTGTATAATTTTGTGGAATTTTTTGAATTTTTGGTTTTAAGGTCTTTTAAGGTTACGGGCACTAAGTCAAGGTCAAGGTCACGGTCACGGGTCAAGGTAAATATAGCCACCAACCGACCGGAATGACAGATCATGATGTCGGCTGGCCGGCACCTGTCGCCTACTTCTTATTCCCTTGCGCCAAAGTCCCCTTTTATATTCTACTCTAGACAATTTTTAATGCAACAAATTTACTTCATAAACTGACTTTCGGGAAACCTTAGAAGCAGTAGAATTCCAGAAATAATCGCTGACAGCTGTCAATTAATTTGTGTCTCAACGCAAAATCTCTCATTGCTGACATACTTTGTACTCTTGTAGGCCTATGTGAACAAATATTGTATATTTAGAAAGTGATATCGTGTAGATCAACGAAAGTCTGTAATTATACATGAATACATAAGTTACAAGAACAATTGTTTTGCTGTGTACGCACCGTACAAAAGGTATTACGACGATACGTAAATTCGAACAATGTGGAAGAACAGTTAAAAAATTTAGGCATGGCAAACTTTGATTTACACCGCACCAAACTCTTTGCACCTAGTATGTCTGTATTTGCAGCAAAATCGTGGATGATGTGAGGTACTTTTTAAACTGCATCCTGTTTTCTTCCTTAGAGCTAAAACAAACTTTCTTTAGTAATTATCTTACCACATGTCTGAATGATGTTACTGTTACTAAGTTGCGCAGAAGATAGAAGATTATTTCGACTAAAATATATTTTTAAAGACATCGCATATATACATTTATAATTAATGGCAAAATCACTTGGCCCTTACATATAACGCGTTTCTACAAATCAAGCCAGAAATATGATATTATGGTTACCGCCTTATTGAAATTTGTATACACATTGTCTTAATATAGTATTATACTTGATCGTCATCGTTGGGATGGGGCCAGTTCGCAGAAGTTAATTTTCTGTTACTAATTTTTTCGTTACTATGAATAAAAATAATGGGAATTTTTCTTAGTGTTGACTTAGCCAAAGTGACGTTTTAATGAAATCAGTGCTAATCACACAAAAAAAAAAAAGAAATGTCGTACAACCCTCGCAATGCAACAGCTGTAATGATATATAAGAAACTGACCAAAATTTGGCAGGCTCGTTAACTTCCTTCATTCAAGACATTTAAATTCCAACCTTCATTTTTATTTGCCCATTATGTTAGGTATCGTTAAGTTTATAGCTCCAAGGGAAATGAAATTATATTTATACTATTAAGTTGCTACATTTGATTTTCTTACATTAGTTTGAAAGTTACTGTCACTTCACTGATAATTCTGTACTCTTCCGCAGATACCCGCCTCTGATATAGGATAAATAATAAAGGCAGATGCAAATTTTGATGTTATTTACGATTTTAAGTTATCCATTCCGTTTCCTATCCAGAACCTTCGACAGGACAATCTTTACTGAGGTGCCGTTTAGAATTGTCTCACTCTTTGTTTGGAACGTTGGGATAACGAGGTAAGCGGTACGTATGTGAAATACAGTTGTCGCGCGTATTCGTGTGGTCCGCCACCATTACACACTTCTATCTTCTCCAACATCTGGGTTTTCAAAATGTCTCCTAAAAGATAACACTGTCACACGACGGCGTCTCGGGATTTCCCTTCCCTTTTTTGCTTCCCAAAGTCATTTAAATTTCCCTCGGGGTCGTTATTGCCTGCCAGTAAAATATTATAACCTCATTTCCGAGGGTTTTACAACCGCAGTGTTTTAACATCCGCGGCATTTTGNTGCCTGCCAGTAAAATATTATAACCTCATTTCCGAGGGTTTTACAACCGCAGTGTTTTAACATCCGCGGCATTTTGCACCACAGGGCATGCGGCTGTCGGCGTTACGCTGCCTCAGGCACGCTCTTGCTGCCGAACGCTGCTTCCAGCGTGCTAGCGCATTCCGCGCACCTTCTCGCTCCACGCCCAGTTTTGTTTCACGAGTTGGGCTCACTGTAGGGTAACTTCCATCCCGAGCAATGACCGGTCATTTCGGAAGCGACATTTCATCGTTACTGCCGCACCGCCCCGCTGGGAAAACCAGCGCAGGCATTTCGCCAGCCATCCTCCAGCACAGAGGTTGACTGCGTTTCCACCTTACTTCACGTCTACAAGCGTGTTCATTTGGTCTCATTGCTAGCATCAGACCATTCCTTTACATTGCATTATTCGGAATATAATAATTCTCTTGCGACATGGAAAGAGCGGTAATTTGATGTAACGGCCAGGCTGGTCTATATTAAATATTACAAGTGTAATACGTTTATAAAACTGCAGCATTGTATTGCGCATTGCTATATGAACGATATTTTATTATTTTATGAAAGTTTTTATCTGAGCTGTATTTTGACATCAATGATTTTGCATGTTGAGTTATTTTGTCGTATGGTAATATTATTCGCAAATATGGCCAAGCAGGCCTACTTGTTGGGGTTATTGTGAAACCATTAATTTTTGCCACCTACAAACTAACAAATAGATTTCAAAGACTTTTTTAACATTTTTTATATCTCTCTCTTGCTTCGAATACACGTCATTTTCTCGCGGGCGTATTATTTTATCGCCACACTAATTAAATTTGGTGATTTAGCAATACCTTTGTGTATGATAATTGGTGTATATACTCGTTATAAAGGTATAGGAATGTGCGGCACAAATGTATATTTGTTACTACGTCTGATGTCACTTATAGATGTGGGTGCCTAGTAGTTGTGGGTTCGGCCCATTGTGCTTGGAGAGGACGAGACAGTGTGTCTGTGAGGTGCTCCACCTTTAACACACAACCAGGTGGTGTCCCAACTTCAGTACAGTTCGTCCGCGTGCTCATCTCAACACTCCTGGCATANCCTTTAACACACAACCAGGTGGTGTCCCAACTTCAGTACAGTTCGTCCGCGTGCTCATCTCAACACTCCTGGCATACTCAGTGCTCACATGTTTACCCATCAAAATTCATATCCGTCCAAAGCACTCGGGATTTCCGTTCTCGGAAACAGTTTTCTCGTTGTGCTAGATTGTCGCAGGAGTCCCACGCGCAAGGGGCAGATATGTAGTCAACCATAGTAAGTGGTGCACTTCTAGCTAACGCTGTAGTTTTGCAGGCGACATAGTCCACGGTGACGTGGTGTTGTGGCATTTAGTGCCTCCGAAGAAATGAAGTCGGGTCACGCCCTTGTTGAATGAATGACTTGAACACCGCTGGGGATATCACGTTCCATCAGCATCGCCCACTGCATTTCCCACCTGAGGACAGATCATGTCTCGCAACCTCTTGGACACGAACAGGCCGTAGCTTAGTGGTCAAGGCCTCCGCCAACGAGTATCTCTCCATACGTTGTTGGGCCTTATACCGTATGAACTGCGTGCTTAGTTTCTGTGGAGTAAACCACAATAAAACACGCAGCTCAATGCCTATGTAAATATTGTTTAAACCCACCCTAAACATTCTCAGTGGTTAAGTGATGCCCTCCAATGGTAGGACCTTATATTCAACTTAAATTTTCCATAGTTTTCTACATTTAAAATTTTTTTGTAGAGCTGTTTTTTATTTTTTATTTTTTTTAAATAATATTTTGCATTTTTAAAATGTGTTTTTGACTTTTATCTTTTAAGTTTGATTCATATGCCCTATAATTCAAACAATGTTGAATGTAATATTTCACATTCAACATTGTTTGACCAAATTCCATTTTGTTGTTTATAATTGCACTGAAACGTTTCTAGAACCACCTTGGTAAAAACGTGGAAATATTTATTGTTTATTTCTACAAACAGTTGGCAGTCTATTGTAATCAGCAGTTCTATCACTGGAATTCCATTCGCGAGGACCCGACCATCCAGATTTCTGTTTTCCGCGGTTTTCTGGAATCACAAGCGAATTCACGGTGGTTCCTTCTTACATGCTCTTCCTCTTTCCTGCATCTCTCAGCAAATCACTCCGGCTCTGATGACATCGCTGTCAACATCTTGTGGATGTCGAATACTGGAAAATTTATTATTTTGTAATTGTACCAAACATTGCTTAACTCGTTCGCATTGTATGATAACATTATCCTCAAATAAAAAATGTTTCTATTATTTTTTTTTTAATAATTGGATGTTTATTGCAAATTTTTCTGTTATACTGCAGCAATAATAACGAATACTAAGATGTACAGATGAAAAAGATTTACAGTTTGACATGTACGTAATCACCAATTAACAGTTCATGCATTTTTAATTTTTGTTGCATATTTAAAAAAAAAATTATTTGCACCATTATTTTAAAAAATGTGTGTACTGTTATTAATTGGTGATTACATTACATTAGTTTATGTTGTACTTTTTTCATTAGAACATCTCAGTTAGTATTTGTTATTATGGCTGCAGTAAAACAGATAAATTGTGTGTTTGACATCAAATTATTCCAGAAATATAAATTGTATTTTTTTATTCGAGGAAAATGGCGTCACATACAATGCATGCAAGTTGAATAATGTTTGGTACAAATATCAAATAATTAATTTTTTGGTATACGACAGCCTTACGCCGACACCTACGAGTATATGCCGTTCGTAGTAAGTTGAGCACGTTTGAGAGCCCTGCGTAGGATATACTTTTCCTCTCATTTCGTATCTTTCTGCCATAAGTAAAATTAATATTGCCATAAATTTTATCACTTTATTTACGCGCCTTCCAATTGATACCGTGCAATTGTTAGTTATGCATATTCGCTTATTAAAATGAAAGTTCGTACTATTATATGTATAATAAACTGCTTAAAAATAAGTTTTCCATCAGATATTTATTGCACCAAAAATACCACAACATAACATTTCCCCTTTATGGAAGCATGTTGCAACAGCATGTTTTACAAAACAATGCAAATATTGCAAAAAAACTTAATTTTGTACCATAACAATAAGCAGTCTGTTTATTTGGGTAACAACATTGTTATCTTTTCTTTTATTGTCACTCTCCGCATGGATCAATACCATGTGTGACCTCCTCGAGAACACACAAGATCCCTGACGTGCTGAGGCATACTGTGAATGAGATTATCCTGTCGCTCTTGTGGCAAGTTGTCCCATTCTGTCCGCGCAGCCAATATCAGTTCCTGTACATTGTTGGGTTGTTGATGGCGTGCTTGAATGGCAGTTTTCAGAAGGTCCCAGGCATGCTCTATGTAGTTGTTGTCTGGACTTACTGCTGGCCAATTCATTCCTTGAATGCCGGCTTCCTGACAGTATTGATCAACGACTCTTGCACGGTGTACGCGGGTATTATCATCCGCCATCAGAAACNCTTTAACACACAACCAGGTGGTGTCCCAACTTCAGTACAGTTCGTCCGCGTGCTCATCTCAACACTCCTGGCATATTCAGTGATCACATGTTTACCCATCAAAATTCATATCCGTCCAAAGCACTCGGGATTTCCGTTCTCGGAAACAGTTTTCTCGTTGTGCTAGATTGTCGCAGGAGTCCCACGCGCAAGGGGCATATATGTAGTCAACCATAGTAAGTGGTGCACTTCTAGCTAACGCTGTAGTTTTGCAGGCGACATAGTCCACGATGACGTGGTGTTGTAGCATTTAGTGCCTCCGAAGAAATGAAGTCGGGTCACGTCCTTGTTGAATGAATGACTTGAACACCGCTGGGGATATCCACGTTCCATCAGCATCGCCCACTGCATTTCCCACCTGAGGACAGATCATGTCTCGCAACCTCCTTGGACACGAACAGGCCGTAGCTTAGTGGTCAAGGCCTCCGCCAACGAGTATCTCTCCATACGTTGTTGGGCCTTATACCGTATGAACTGCGTGCTTAGTTTCTGTGGAGTAAACCACAATAAAACACGCAGCTCAATGCCTATGTAAATATTGTTTAAACCCACCCTAAACATTCTCAGTGGTTAAGTGATGCCCTCCAATGGTAGGACCTTATATTCAACTTAAATTTTCCATAGTTTTCTACATTTAAAATTTTTTTGTAGAGCTGTTTTTTATTTTTTATTTTTTTTAAATAATATTTTGCATTTTTAAAATGTTTTTTTGACTTTTATCTTTTAAGTTTGATTCATATGCCCTATAATTCAAACAATGTTGAATGTAATATTTCACATTCAACATTGTTTGACCAAATTCCATTTTGTTGTTTATAATTGCACTGAAACGTTTCTAAAACCACCTTGGTAAAAACGTGGAAATATAAATTGTTTATTTCTACAAACAGTTGGCAGTCTATTGTAATCAGCAGTTCTATCACTGGAATTCCATTCGCGAGGACCCGACCATCCAGATTTCTGTTTTCCGCGGTTTTCTGGAATCACAAGCGAATTCTCGGTGGTTCCTTCTTACATGCTCTTCCTCTTTCCTGCATCTCTCAGCAAATCACCCCGGCTCTGATGACCTCGCTGTCAACATCTTGTGGATGTCGAATACTGGAAAATTTATTATTTTGTAATTGTACCAAACATTGCTTAACTCGTTCGCATTGTATGATAACATTATCCTCAAATAAAAAATGTTTGTATTTTGTTTTTTTTAAATAATTGGATGTTTATTGCAAATTTTTCTGTTATACTGCAGCAATAATAACGAATACTAAGATGTACAGATGAAAAAGATTTACAGTTTGACATGTACGTAATCACCAATTAAGAGTTCATGCATTTTTAATTTTTGTTGCATATTTAAAAAAAAAATTATTTGTACCATTATTTTAAAAAATGTGTGTACTGTTATTAATTGGTGATTACATTACATTAGTTTATGTTGTACTTTTTTCATTAGAACATCTCAGTTAGTATTTGTTATTATGGCTGCAGTAAAACAGATAAATTGTGTGTTTGACATCAAATTATTCCAGAAATATAAATTGTATTTTTTTATTCGAGGAAAATGGCGTCACATACAATGCATGCAAGTTGAATGATGTTTGGTACAAATATCAAATAATTAATTTTTTGGTATACGACAGCCTTAAGCCGACACCTACGAGTATATGCCGTTCGTAGTAAGTTGAGCACGTTTGAGAGCCCTGCGTAGGATATACTTTTCCTCTCATTTCGTATCTTTCTGCCATAAGGAAAATTAATATTGCCATAAATTTTATCACTTTATTTACGCGCCTTCCAATTGATACCGTGCAATTGTTAGTTATGCATATTCGCTTATTAAAATGAAAGTTCGTACTATTATATGTATAATAAACTGCTTAAAAATAAGTTTTCCATCAGATATTTATTGCACCAAAAATACCACAACATAACATTTCCCCTTTATGGAAGCATGTTGCAACAGCATGTTTTACAAAACAATGCAAATATTGCAAAAAAACTTAATTTTGTATCATAACAATAAACAAAAACTCTAGCAGTCTGTTTATTTGGGTAACAACATTGTTATCTTTTCTTTTATTGTCACTCTCCGCATGGATCAATACCATG
>NQII01005938.1:0-10320 GCA_002778355.1 Clitarchus hookeri
TGTTGGTGGTTGTAGTTGGTGGTTGTAGTTGGTAGTTGTGATTGGTGTTGGTGTTGGTGGTTGTAGTTGGTGGTTGTAGTTGGTGGTTGTGGCATAAGTAGGTGGTTGTGGTTGGTGTTGGCGGCTATTGAAGGACGGTGCAATGTATGTTAGATGGCACAATTTTCGTTTGATGGTTGGTGTTGGTATTGTTTGTAGTTGGTGTGTTAGTGAGTTGGAATGCATTTAACTTTTACTACCAACCGACCGTACAGAGAGAGTTCTATAATTTCTGAACTAGTGACAATGTAAAAGCTTTAAAATAGCGGAAAATGATCGTGTAAAATATATTTATATCAAGCTGATTATGCATGATGTCACTCAGCAATCAGCAATATTTAATACTAAAAATACCATGTGTTTTAACGTAACAGCTAAAGCAAATAATACGATGACGTTATATTTGCAGGCTCTTATGGAGCGATGCATGATTAGAGACTAATCTGAGTTAGCTGTGTGAATATTATTATTTTTTTTTTCATGAAATGCAGTACATTTAGTTTTTAGCATAAAAAAATATCCTAATGTTTTAAACGTAGCTTACTTTATTGTTCTTTATGTAAATAAGTTGAAAAGGCAGCAATAAAAGTCTCGTCCGCTCAGTTATAAACATTCAAATACCAGCAGTACCGGTAGCCAATTAAAATAATTGATACGCATTTCTTTAGACTTTACTGCTATCTATTGGCACAGCCATGAAACAATTTACACCAACACCAACCCTCACTATTGTGCCATGGAACACATCGCACACCAACAACAATCACCAACAACAACCACCAACACAACCAACTACCAACACTAACAACCACCAACACTACCACCAACCGCCTATTGTGCCAGGGCCCTGACTGCATCACTCATAACACACGCCTATTGATCTAGGGAATGTGACACGACTCAAGTCCTACCAGCTCTACATACAACTGTACACTTGTATATCTCCTGTAATTCCTGGTTCTCATGTTCACCGATCACGCCGAACAGGCAGTGTGGGAAACTATAACAGCCAATCAGAAACTGTCCTCATTTTCCACACGAGCCACGTCGAAAAGTTGAACTCAAGCCAAAATTTCTGCTCGTAGAAAGAATAGGCGTCACCGATATTTCCCAAAATTCAGTTGGTTCACATATTTTATATCACTAATTTCTCGAATTATCANACGCGACAAGTTTATTGATGTAACAGTATATAATAGTTATGTGCATTTATTTATAATGAAATAGAACACTTTTCAGTTTCAAATATGGACAATAAATAAATTAATCAATTAAACATAATCATTAATTATATTTATACTTTGTAAATGAACCTATCGGTAGCACTAAAGCGTAATTTTTGTTTGGTAATATAAAATAAAATTACATCCTATTGAAAATCATTTAGTATTAACTCGTGGCACAATGGAATTAATAAAATAGAGTAGAAATATAAAAGCGTCTATTTGTTGTCCATCGCTTATTTTGGAATCTTGGTATTGAAAATAACGAACCAAACATCGTGGTGGTTTATAGCAGGCAACCAAACAGCAAAATGGTAACGCAGAAAAATGAACATACATAGGTTTTGTCGGCTATGTCTATTTGCCTTTATCGGCGCGCACGTTAATCCATCCTAACATGAGCATATTTCTTGTAGCTACCGATGTGGGACTTGCAACTATAAGTGAAATTACACCCTTGCAGACCAGTTCTGTAACAAAAACACATAACTTTGTAAGTTGTGACACAAAAATCCGCAATTATTATATATTTTCTACAAGTTAACTTGATTCACATTTGCCAAATAACTAATTCTAGCACAGCTTAATAACCATGCAGTAATCAAATTCCCCCGCAAATGGAACAACGTACTCTGAATTTACAATTCACAATTTTACCTTAGGCACAAGTATTAACTCCAGTCCTGTCCTCTATACTTTCTGTTGATAACTGCTCCTAACCTAACCTCGTATAACACAATCACAAGCAGATCATTCTTCAAGCAGACATTTTTTTTTGTAGAGATGCATGTTATTGTGATCTGACTTCACAAAACATACACATACACTTACATCAGCGCCTCTTGCAGAACTACTGTCATAAACAATTATATGTTGTGATAGTTTTCTTACATCTAAAATGAACAAAGAATCTCTGCAGCGAATTGGCAACGCATAATTATAAAATTATCAAGTTAAGTGCAATAAGAAACATGAAGGTGGCCCCTGCCCAGGTCGCCAAACAGCGTGCAGAAGTTTAGCAGAACATTTTTTATTACAGAGCTGCTCAACATGCTTGAGTGATGTCTGCTTGGGAATAGCTTTTAAGAAACGTTACATGTATGTATACTATTTTCACGTTTTTCAATTACATCAAAATCTAACATTTTCCCAAGTGATTATAGCTAAATTTAATGTGTTGCGGTCATTTTTAAGTATGATCATCCCGTTGCAGAATGTTTAAAAAGATATAGCCAGGTGCAGCACAACTTTGCCTTCAGTTTTACGGCATTATATGTTCACCGCTGTAGTCTTGTAGAAGCGCATTACCGATGAGAAGGGACGCGCCAGTTCAGTCATTTGTGCATACAGGCTACGATAAGACGTGACGCGCATGTCTGAGTCCCTCTTAGAGTTTCCATGCTTCGAGGTCACATACGTGCGAAATACGTACAGCCAGATGGCCCAAACAAGCAACCGGGATTCCCTCCAGGTCGTCGAACAAGGAATGTTAGATAGCGCTAGTGAAAACTGTTTCCGAGCTTCGTCCCGCTAAATACGCAGNTCCAGGTCGTCGAACAAGGAATGTTAGATAGCGCTAGTGAAAACTGTTTCCGAGCTTCGTCCCGCTAAATACGCAGTAACCAGTGTTGGTTAGAATATAAAGTAAAGTCCACTCACGGTTACTTCCAACTTTTCTGAAGCCCNAAATACGCAGTAACCAGTGTTGGTTAGAATATAAAGTAAAGTCCACTCACGGTTACTTCCAACTTTTCTGAAGCCCTACTGAAGTTCTACTTCCAGGGTATTTATTCACCTCATGACGATAAAGCTTCTGGTGTACAAAAATACGCCGAAGGGACAACACGCCATATTCGTGCGCGCTCAGTGTAATGATATCTTGCATTGAGAACTTTTCTTACTACGCATTACCATTACACATAATTTGTTTTTTTTTTCTTATTGTTTATAAAATAAATATTATAATTTATAAGCAAAATATATAAGTAAAAGTTTAATGTAAATCAAAAAAGTCACTTTTGTGTTGNAAATAAATATTATAATTTATAAGCAAAATATATAAGTAAAAGTTTAATGTAAATCAAAAAAGTCACTTTTGTGTTGACATGTGAATGAAACTCTTGTTGTACATTGCATATTCAGGAAACCCCCAAACACATCATACATGGGCAGAGACCTGAAAAATTAGCATTTTCATTTCGGGACAAACTAGAATTCAAATCCCCATACTTTTGTATTGCTAATGATATTGGTCCACCCATTANGCATTTTCATTTCGGGACAAACTAGAATTCAAATCCCCATACTTTTGTATTGCTAATGATATTGGTCCACCCATTAAATTACACCTCCCGGACAACTCTGAGCCTATAATAAATACACAGTAAAATGCAGACCGAATCACTGTCTTCCGCTAATACAACAAGCAACCAATGAACAGTGATATCTGCATGATTTTGCATACGAAAATGGAGTATAGCCTGCAGGTCATTGAACTCGCTAATTTTTCAGGTGTCTATACATGGGGTTAAAGTGTGAATAAAACGCGAGTAGACTAGTTGTGAACATCTGCTTGTGAAGTGAGCCGGCGGGCACGTGTGTGTGTGTGTCAGGTGGTGAACCACGCAGTGCTGGTGGTGGGCTACGGCGTCAACGAGACCTCCGGAGAGAAGTACTGGATCGTGAAGAACAGCTGGGGCGCCTCGTGGGGCGACAACGGCTACTTCCTCATCCGCCGGGGCACCAACGAGTGTGGCATAGAGAGCCTCGCCTCGGAGTCCAGCCCTATCCCCTGATTGCAGTCGTCAAGACCACCGTGGAGAAAACTGTCACTCACCTATGTTTGTACGACCTGANTATCCCCTGATTGCAGTCGTCAAGACCACCGTGGAGAAAACTGTCACTCACCTATGTTTGTACGACCTGAGGATGAAAGTGAATTGGTTTTTCTTGGAGTTGAGTAAACTAGAGTTTCCTTGTTCGCTTCAGCCTACAACCACTTACACTTATCCAGTATATTCGAGATAGCTGGACTGTAAATATATACCAAATACAAACATTCCAGAAACAGCAGACGAATATTTGTTTGATTACAAACACATTATACAACCATTGTCAAGTTATTATCAGTGTACCTTTACCTGCTCGGCTGCTGAGAAGAAAAACATTAACTTCAAATAATGTATCATTTTTTACTATATCTCCTTATAAACAAGTCGCTTTCATAATTATTAAATACAAGTTCATTATTGCATGGAAAATCGTGTCAGATTTTACAGAAGCTTCAGGGTTGCAGTAACTCCCAGCATAGTTCTAAATATTTTTGTTAAACCGACTGGCAAAGAAAGAAAATTACTTGGGGTGGTTGATATTCACCGAGAAAATATAATCAGAAATATTAAAAGTGTTTGAATAAATCAAGAGTTTCTCTTAACTGACATCAAATTTTTGTGGCAAAATATGGTATTCAAACACAGTTACCACATATACAGACTGTCTGGAAAGTCTTTCCCTGATTACAAAATATATTTATATCTGCCACTTGTATGATATAGATGTGAAACCCGGTACCAAAATGTTGCCAAATTAACCAAGTTTTTTTGCAACAGGACAACAATCAGTAAGTCTCCACATGAGCAAACTTGACAGCACATCAAGTCGATATTACGTTTCTTGTTGTACATTAGCCAACATTACAGGAGCATGAAGGCAAGCTGTTGAACCATCGCGACCGACCCGTCGTCCAGGAAAAGTCGTATTAAGATAGGCACGAACCTCCAAACACCAACGAACTGGTGCACATTCCCGTTGCAAAATAACATCTGAGTGATATTGAAGCAACTGAGGTACATCAATCATTTGCAACATGTCTAGATACGCTGTAGATGTGATGGTGCCCTCAGCGAAAAGGAATGTTCTGATAATACTTTCATCCAAAAGTATGTACCAAACATTCGCATTTAGTCTGCTTCTGATACCTCACCAGGGGCTCTGAGCCCCAAATACGCACATTATGCCGGTNAGGATGAAAGTGAATTGGTTTTTCTTGGAGTTGAGTAAACTAGAGTTTCCTTGTTCGCTTCAGCCTACAACCACTAACACTTATCCAGTATATTCGAGATAGCTGGACTGTAAATATATACCAAATACAAACNGCTTCAGCCTACAACCACTAACACTTATCCAGTATATTCGAGATAGCTGGACTGTAAATATATACCAAATACAAACATTCCTGAAACAGCAGACGAATATTTGTTTGATTATGAACACATTATACAACCATTGTCAAGTTATTATCAGTGTACCTTTACCTGCTCGGCTGCTGAGAAGAAAAACATTAACTTCAAATAATGTATCATTTTTTACTATATCTCCTTATAAACAAGTCGCTTCCATAATTATTAAACACAAGTTCAATATTGCATGGAAAATCGTGTCAGATTTTACAGAAGCTTCAGGGTTGCAGTAACTCCCAGCATAGTTCTAAATATTTTTGTTAAACTGACTGGCAAAGAAAGAAAATTACTTGGGGTGGTTGATATTCACCGAGAAAATATAATCAGAAATATTAAAAGTGTTTGAATAAATCAAGAGTTTCTCTTAACTGGCATTAAATTTTTGTGGCAAAATATGGTATTCAAACACAGCTACCACATATACAGACTGTCTGGAAAGTCTTTCCCTGATTACAAAATATATTTATATCTGCCACTTGTATGATATAGATGTGAAACCCGTTGCNCTTGTAAGATAGAAATGTGAAACCCGGTACCAAAATGTTGCCAAATTAACCAAGTTTTTTTGCAACAGGACAACAATCAGTAAGTCTCCACATGAGCACACTTGGCAGCACATCAAGACGATATTACATTTCTTGTTGTACATTAGCCAACATCACAGGAGCATGAAGGCAAGCTGTTGAACCATCGCGACCGACCCGTAGTCCAGGAAAAGTCGTATTAAGATAGGCACGAACCTCCAAACCCCAACGAACTGGTGCACATTCCCGTTGAAAAATAACATCTGGGTGATGTTGAAGCAACTGAGGTACGTCAATCATTTGCAACATGTCTAGATACACCGTAGATGTGATGGTGCCCTCAGCGAAAAGGAATGTTCTGATAATACTTTCATCCAAAAGTACGTACCAAACATTTGCATTTAGTCTGCTTCTGATACCTCACCAGGGGCTCTGAGCCCCAAATACGCACATTATGCCGGTTCACTACAGCACTGACTAAAGAAGGTCGCACCAAACATTCGCATTTAGTCTGCTTCTGATACCTCACCAGGGGCTCTGAGCCCCAAATACGCACATTATGCCGGTTCACTACAGCACTGACTAAAGAAGGTCGCACCATCAGAACAAGCCACACATTTTAGATAGCCATTATCGCCCTCAATATGTGATAACATTTCTACTACTAATTCATACCGATATGTGATGTCATTGGACAACAAAGCCTGAACAATTTGCACTTTGCATGCACGAGACAGTAAATGCTTGTGTAATATATCATTAAGAGAACTTCTTGGCATCTGTAATTCAGGTGAGGCCCTACGCACAAATTTCACGGGACTTTGCACAAAATACTGGCTCACTGCTTCCACCCTTCCAGTGGAGGTTGACGGTCGGCCAGTTCTCGGTAAGTCCGTAAAATATCCTTTGTTGTTTAACTTGTTATACCACGACAGAATGCTCTTGGCATCTTCCATACGTTGTCTGAAATTTCCTCTGCGCTGTTATTGGTGAGCAGGTCTAGTAGTACCAGAGGATACAATGAGCTTTTTTCCTGATTTGAGAACATGTCTGGTTTCCTGGACACTGCAACCACTACACTATAGCCACATTACCGAAACCTGAAACAAAAAACTTGGTGAAGTTGCCAACATTTTGGTACCAGTTTTACATCTCTGGATTACATATAGCGAATATAAGTAAAGTTTGTAATCAGGAAAATATTTTATGAACAACCTGTATTTCTCATTGTGGTTTTCAGTACACAAAAACTGTACAGACTGGTATTATATCAACAATCAATTATAAAAACTGATTTAAAAAATACTGTGCATGACAATATAATGTCCCAGATGGTCGGCGGTAGACCATCTGGCTTTGCAGTTGGCATTTCATTGTGGGGTTGGAGACTATGTCTGCTCACTTGTGTCTGGTCGTTCTGATGTTGGGAGCAATTTGTGGTGTCAGGGAGGGGGAGTGGTTGCACCACTAATGGGTTGGCTCCCAAATATAGTAGGCAAGTTTAGTGGGTTGATGTGACACAAGGCTTCAAGAGCAGGGAGAAATGTTCATTTTTCTAATCGGACAAACAATTGTTGAAATAGGCAGGGTTTTTTTAGGTGTGGGCTGTTCGCCCATGTGGCTTGCTTTTAAGCATATGCTGGTTGCAGCTGATGCTGTTGACAGTGGATAATACAGAATCATCCCGACATAATGAGTGTGTAGGCTCCCTCGTAATACCAGTCAAGCAGGGTGAGGTTGTTATATGCCACTTCACATACATGATGATATGGTAAGATTTTAGGAATACATATAATAGAGAAATTTTTCCCTGAGCTCGTGACTGTGTTAGGGTCCCGATGCCCCAGTATGGTCGTGAAGAGACCGGAGTGACAAACACTCATTGATGTGTTGCTTACATACTTGCAGTTTATTGAATTCAAACAACGCCACTGTCGTGCTCTTGCATAAACAGACCTGCACTAAAGCCTGCCTGTAGTCCAAACTGTTTGAAAATGAGCNCGGGGGGGGGGGGGTTGATGAGGTACCACTTATCATGCAGAGAACATAAAGGTATTTGGAGTCAACTGCACCTACATAGTCAAAACAAGAACATGAGAACCCAGGGTGCTGCTGGCAGCATGGCCTCCCTCTGTATTGGCCGATTTCAGAATCAACAAAATGGCGACAGCCCGAGTGAGTCAAGCACAGAAGTTCCATTTCGCTACCGACTGTGGGTGCTTCCGAACAAAGGCACTCTCTCCTGATTGGGTTTCCTGTGGTGGTCGGTGGTTGCCTGGCGATCAGGTGCACATGTAATGGGTAATTTGGCACTGTTCTGGTTGATTGATGCTTGTTGCTGCTTCTCACATGATAGCTCTGGGTGTTCCGGCTGATATTCATTCCTACGGCACATGAGCTCCCCAGGTTTCGTGAGGCTTCTTCCTTGTAGTACCTCGGCTGGAGTTTTTCCTGTTGTGGCATTCACTCTGGTGTGGAGGAATAAAAAGGTGAAATGAATGTTGCTCAGCTGGTACCTTGCCAGTAGCGATATTGGCTCGGGAGAGAAGGGTGAAGAAGGAAACAGACAGATCATCAGTCTAGGAAGTGTGCACTCGAGACCAGGAATGTCTCGACTCGTCTAGAGAATAACTCCATAAAAACAACCAGAAATCGTTTTCCCGCAGACATACCAGGGTATGGGCATATTAAGCCCAAATCAATGGTCTCAAAGGGTTCCAATGCCATATGTGGTACTTGCTGTTGTGTACCATCTGAGTGGTGGTTTATAAGGCAGTTGCACTGAGTACATCGATGTATAAATTGGTGTGTGTCATGATAACAGATAACAGATTTTCGTCTTCTGGCATATGTTGAACTTCGAAGACAAATTACTATAAAAATAACACCCAACATAGAGTATGACCTTGCTTTGTACTTCCTTGGTGTTGTGCAGCCAAACTGAACACCTAATGTGAATTAGTAATATAAACAACTGATATTCTACGAACAGCTGATAGCATTTCAATGCCCAGACAATAGTTAAACATTCACGTTCGTTAACACAGAGATGGGATTTTGTGGTCTATGATGGGGGGAAAGGAGGGTTAAACTTACGGTGGTATGTTTCGGAGTTATTGTAGAGTTGTAATGGGGGCCAGAGCATGAGAGTCTCATCTGGGGATGGGCCGTTTGCGAATGTGGCTACTCCTGAGATCATTCCGCGACGAGGTGACGTTGTCTATTATGATGTAAAGACGTGTTTATGCCTACTTACAAGGGCGTCAGTCCCCTCATACACTTCTAATTGTCCCGTGAGACTGTTATGGCCATCTCTCACATGCAAAAACATAACAGATTCAACATCATTAAGTGCGGTGAAGCAGTGGGTAGAAGACCCAAGAAAGGTTATACGGTCGTGAAGCGACCAGCAGTTAAATAAAACCATTACTAACACTTCATTGACTTTGCTCACTGGTAGATCCTCCTGAAAGGCACGTACATGGTTCTAGCAGCTAAGGCCTGCTAGCAGTCTACATGCAAAAACTGCACATGTCCGATGAAAATAAATTAATATATTAAACCCTTGGCGCGATTCGAGCTGGCCAGGTTGAGAGTGGCCCGGCCTCCGAACTATGCAAACTAAATAATTAAGTTCCAGATAAAAACGACACTATTGATACACTAAAGTTTGGCACAAAGAAGTTGAAGTGCCCAGGATCACACGACGTGCATCCACTCTCGTTAAGCACTCGGAACCAATTGAACGAGCATGGTGGGCCCACTAGGACCACTGCCCGAAAATGCGCCATTAGTATGTGAAAATAGACAGACACGTTGATTAGGAAAATAAACACATACAAATACGTACATAAGACACTAGAAGACATAATCACTCTTACACATTAATTTACGTCGCAAATTAAACACAAAAACCAAATGAATTGGTAATAAAAAGTGTAAGTAATTTTATTTATTTCCCCTCGGGGCTGTCTCTCCCAGTCCATTACTTTTGTAGCTGGTTTGTATACACTTTTCCCTTTTTAAAGAATTTATAAGAAAATTACTTCCACCCTTATTTTTACTCAATACAGGGTGGCAACAGGTGGCACGCTTGAGACAAGTCCTCCCTGACCCCAGGAGGGGTGTGGGTAGACATGCTAGAATACGTTTTTTTAAATGTTTATTCTAGGACAAACATAAATGTGATTTGTTATAGACTTCTTATAGACCATATTTTTCTGGGTTGTTGATACACTCACACTTTGCACACAACACATGTACGGGGATGTGAACAAGAAATGGAAGGGGGCACAA